>JAJEJO010004847.1:205801-439730 GCA_020662805.1 Glaucomys volans | reverse complement strand
CTCTCTGGATATATATATGTACATATATGTGTATATATACATATACACATATGTATATATATATCACGGTTTGGAAGTGAGGTGTCCCCCAAAACCTTAAGTGTGAGACTGTGTAAGAAGGTTTAGAGGAGAAATGATTGGGTTTTGAATATCTTAATCTAATCAGTGAATTAATCCCTGATGGGATTAACTGAGTGGTGACTGAAGGCAGATAGGGTGTGGCTGGAGGAGATGGGAATTGGGGTGTGGTTTTGGGATGTGTATATATTTGTATCTGGCAAGTAGCATCTCTCTCTGCCACCTGATCACCATGATGTAAGCTGCTTCCCTCCACCACCCTCTCCAGTCATGATATTCAGCCTCACCTTGAGCCCTAAAGAATGGAGCCAGCCGTCTATGGACTAAGACCTCTGGAACCATGAGCCCTCAAATAAACTTTCCTCCTCTATAATTATGCTGGTCAGGTCATTTAGTCACAGCAGTGAAATAGTTGACTAAAACATATATGTAATAAACATATTTCTGTGCTCTGTCTTGTGCATGAGGGTCATAGAATAAATTAGTGGTCCTTTTGTATTTATATTCTTATTGATTAGTCCTTTAACTTGTGCCATGAAGGAAGAATTGCTGATTCATGTAAGCATTTTCATCATTCTGTTTTACCAGGTATGGATGACTGAAGTGTCCACAACAACTCTAGGGAATTAACAGTTTCTCACATAGTTTGTGAGCAAATATCTTAACATGAAAACTTGCATGTTATCAACTAGCCCTACAGAGGAACAAATCATTCAATAATACAAAGGGATGTCATTAAAAAATAAAAATCTTTTAATCCACGAAGAATGTTTTGATTACATTGAATATTAGTATTTTATGTTTTTGGTAACAGCTGTTTTGGGTTTTTGTTTTCTTCTGGATGTAGGAGGACATTTGATTGAGAGATTCCATTTTCTTTATCCTTAACATGCTTTGTTATTAAACCTTCTTGTTAGAGGTTGCTAAAGTCAAATATCTGCTCAGGTATTCTAAACTTGGAGGTACTCACATCCTCTAAATTATAAATGGCATCTCAAGGCTCACTTGTGGTTTCACATCAAGACACTGCTGAAGTTCCATGTGTGCGTGCTCTTCCTGTTCCCACACCCTAAATTAATGCAATAATCACAGATTCTGCAGGATTGTGCTATTAACTAGACTAAATGAAGCACCATGATTTAAACTCCAGAAACTGCTTCCTATTCATAAATGCATTCAAAATTATATTTTGGTATTACAGTCCTTGTAATATGCTTGAGGTATCTCCTTTGCCATAAGAAATTTTCAAGTTACAGTGTTTAGTAACTTTGAGAAATAAACATTATCTTGTTTTACTTGTAACCCTCTCACAAAACACAGGCTTATTCTCAGAGTTCTAATAATTATAAGGAGAGAGACCCCTAAATATGATTATATATTGTTTTATAAAAAGACATTTGAGATAAAAAAATCTAATAGCTCTTAACAGGAAAGTTGCAATGTAGATGAAGCATTTCCAAGGCAAAAGGTTGATAAGACTAAATATGTGGACAGTTACACGCTGGGCAGGTGATAGCATTTATCTTGGTATTGATGAATTTATTTGGGATTATTCAATCTAACAGTTTACTCTCAATCTTGGTTTTTATTTTTCTCCTTTTAAAACAGAGGAAAAACATCATAAAGCTACATCATGATATAAAAATGTATGTTGGAAATTTTGCCAATCTATTATTCAGAAATTGAAAAATAAGGTGAAGAGTAGTTTTTAAATTTATTCCCAGCAAATGTGTAGCAAGTTCTTATTCTGTGCTCAGTACTATTTCTAGATGCTGTATGTCCTTCAGAACAGGACAGAAATTGTCATTATTTTCATGACATTTACCTTCTGGAGACGAGATGCATGAAAAAAATAATAAAATGTGGGAACTTTTAGGTCAAGAGCTATACAGGGTCTGAAGGAAACTCATGACAGCATTGAAGAGCACTAGCCACCGTATCAAGGTGATAGAGTGTGGGGGGGAGGGGTATGAGGCAGGGGAAAACATGTTCTGAGTTGTGAGGTTTAAGAAACACAGTAGTGTTTCAGGAGGTGATGGAAGTTCAGAATGCCTGGCAATGGGGCGCCTGTGTGGGAAGCACTGGAGGTGATTTTGAGATTAGGAAAACGCCCACAAGGTGGTGAGAAAGTATAATGTAAAGCTGCAGTGGCCACGTCCAGTGGGCAGACCCGACAGGGCAAGTCCGCAGCTGTCAGAGCAGCACTCTGCCCACATGGACCTGTCCCCATGTTTGCTCAACAAGGCAGGCATCAGGCGGGTGCTGGGTTTACCCTGCAGTCCTGCTCTTGCCTCAGGCCTGGGGCTGCCTACCTGCCCACCATGGGACCTCATGGGCTCCCTCCTGGGCTGTTGGGTGCAGGACATGCCTGAGGGGAAGGCAAGGGGGGATGACAGCTCCCCGCCCCTTCACTGCAGCTAGCCAGCTATTGGTCCATCCGTCAGGCTGTCCTCACCAGCCATTGGCTGATCCCTAGCCCGCCAAATTCAACTTCTCTGTGAATTTCAACAACTTAAAAGAAGCTCCCCTGCCATTCATTCTCATTCTCTCTCTCTCTCTCTCTCTCTCTCTCTCTCTCTCTCTCTCTCTCTCTCCCTCTCTCTCTCTCTCTCTCTTCAGGGCTGACACTGTTCATCTGCCTAATAAAATATCTTGTGTGAGTGCCTGTGTCCGGAGTGGTTTTTCTGGCCACTTTTTCACCTTTCAGAAAGGATACCAGAGAGAGAAAGGCCCTGGGTGAAGATCATTCAGGCAGGAGAGAGCTGAGCTCTTGGATGTGTTGAAGGCTACTTTCTATGATCTCATGAACATACTGGAGTGGGGCACATGGAGATGTGAGGAGATCAGTTAAAGTGGATGAGGTGAGATTGTGAGTGGATTAGGCTAAGCAGGAGTTCATGAAATAGAAAGATAAGTAGTACATCCCTCTACTTGGATAACTTACGAATTCCTGGAGGTCCTTATTGTATATTTCCAGAACATATATGTCTTCTTGAATTTTTCTTTTCACCAGAGGCTCAAGAACTCTGAAAGTTCTTTCAGCATGATGGGTAACAAAAATTAATATGACTTCTGTTTTCCTTTGATCATTAATTCCCCATCCTGTAATTTGGAGGTGTGTTTTTCGGTTTGGGGATAAAGTTGGTAAAACCTTTTCTTTTTTTTTTTCTTGTTTGTTTGTTGTTTGACTTCTTGTCAAATCTTTCATGGGTAGCCTCCCAAATTTCTTGAATATGCAGATAGAAATATCCATATTGGAGTACTCAGCCACAAATGAAGTAGGAATATTCTCACTTTAATACCTTACTGCTAACGTAGTGGGTTTGCTCTGCTTACTATAGTCTCTTGAGCAAGACCTTCATTTAAGCATGTCTGACTGGATATAAAAAGTGTAAATGAAGTAGATTGAACTTCCGGACTATGCTTCACCATATCTCACATCCCATATGGTCTCTGGAACATTACCACTCTACCAGCCAGATGTGGTACCTAATTATACTCTCCTTGAATCTGGCAGGGCTTGTGATTAATTTGTAAACTATTGAATTTAGCAGAAGTGATGCAACATGACTTTTAAGACCTTGGTCATAAAAAGCAATACAATTTCTGGCTTGTGAGCTAGAAACTCACCTTTGGAGTGCTGAGCCATGATATAGGTATTATGTTGAGGGGACCAGTCTATGAGGAAATTCGGGCCTCAAGGAGAGACTATGTGAGGTTCTGGGCAACAGAACCAGCTGTGGTCCCAGCAAACAGCCAGTGTCAACTGTCACACACCTTCAAATAACTCCAGATTGCTTGATTCAAGTCATCCAGTGGCCTTTATCTGTCTTTAGACGAGGCTACAGGCATCAAGTTTCCTCCATCAAGTTCTGCCTCCAGGCAGATCCAAGTTTTCCTCATGATACTCTCTATCCATTGCAGACCCACAGCATACATAGACTTGATTCTTTAAAAGGTCGTTGTCTTAAAGTGGTTTTTTATGTAGCAATAGTAACTCTAACAGTTAATGTGATTCTCAAATACTGTAGTTGCAGACGAGAATTATATGCATCAATATTTACATAAAAATACTATCTTAGGACTACAAAAAATAAGAATAAAAAATATAAAAAAAGAAGAATGTTCAGGAATGTCAATTGCATTTGTTTTCCCCTTTTATGCTCCTGGGTGAAGACGAGATTAGAAATATAGGGTAAAGGGAGATTATTGGCACTAATTACATTTATTTGAATTTAGTCTTTTCAAAGAAACAGGAAATATTATAATTCCTAGAATGTTTTTCATCAGCTCATTAATTTTCAGGCTGATTTCATTTGTTGCGTTTTCCATCAAAAAGGGGAAAAAAATCATTGAACACTAGATGACCCACGGATACTTTATTTTATAATGCTGCAAAAGATTAATCATAAATAAATTCTGGACTCTGAGAAATTCACTGAATTATTCATAATAAAATGAACTTGTTTACTGTCTCATCTCTTTTTTTAATTTCTAGATTGTAGAGGAATATAATTGTGTGCTGTGTTAAGACTTAATCAAAAGGAGGAAAAGCAGACGGTCACATAATGGTAATTTTAATAGTCTAAATTGTTTCATGTTCCCCACGGAGTTCTTTAGATTGGGTGCAAATTCAGTGTGCCACCCTTCCATGACACTAAGTTTGTAGCTTCTAGTTAGTTAATGCTGTTTACAATCATCAGGCAATGTTTTGTCCCTCTCTTTGCATGGGGATTTACAAGCAGAAGATCAGATCAATCAAAGCTATGCAGAACAATTCAGAAATGATAGACAAGGCTAGGTTCCTTTCTCTTGCAAAGGAATGAAATTCATTTTTGATCAGAGGAGAGAAAGTTGAGAGGTCACTTGTGGTTCTTGTCACTCATCTTTATTGAGCAATATTATACAGTGATTTAAATAGCAGGCAGATTTTACATAGCATATGTATGTCATCTATGCAAATTTACTTTATTAGAATCTTTACAAAATCCTGTTAGCCTGATGCACATACAGTGATAATGAAATATTGCCTACATGGATAATGAAAGAGTATTTTCTCCATAGAACCATGTGTTCAAGGGGCCATTTAGTAACTTTTCTTCTTCATAGCACAATAATGCATTGGTGACAGTGTGTGCTGCTTTGCCAAGTCTTTTGATTATGCCATTTCTCCAATGTGGAAGAATTTTTATTCACAGCCTATGAAAAAAAGTTATCATGATTTAAAAAGAAAAAATAATACTTGCCTCATTAAACTATATTGAGTTCCAGGGGACTTGATTGATTTCATATATGTAATTCTTTCAAGCGATATTTTGAAGAATTGACACCAAGGTAGTAACTTTGAAATAAAATCTAGAGGAGTATTTTTTTTTTTTTTTTTTTTGGTACTGGGAATTGAATTCAGGTACACTCAACCGCTGAACCACATCCGTAGTCCCTTTTTTTTTTTTTTTAAATTTTATTTAGAGACAGTGTTTCACTGAGTTGCTTAGTGCCTTGCTTTTGCTGAGGCTGATTTTGACCTCGGAATCCTCCTGCCTCAGCCTCCCGAGCGACTGGGATTACAACGTACCCACCATGCCCAGCTAGAGGAGCATTCCTTAGACATAAAAGCTCAGTGTCAATAGAGGGGCTTGGACTTTCGATTTTCCTTCTTGTTGTGGCTCTTTTACTTTTCTCCTTGCTGACATTCTTGCTTATAAGACCTCCAAATGCTGGAATGTAAGAATAAATAAGAATGAAGAGTGAACATAGCAAGCACCGCAATGGGTATAAAAATGAATCTGAACTGGCCCCTGATTTGAATCCTTATTTAAATTTAGAGCAGGAAGTGAGATGGGTGCTAATTACCATAAAATGAGGACCTGGAAATATGAATGACCTCAGCAGCCTTCTTGCCTTTTTTCTTGGACTCAGATCACTTGAGGCTGTTCTGCACACAATAGCCAGAGAGATCTTAAGGCTCAAAGTGGACAAAGTTTTGCCCTATGAGGACTCCAGCCATAGTCCTGCCTCAGCCTTTCCCTCAGGTTTCCCCACAGCAATGCTTTCCTTGGAAGGGATTGCATGGACCTGAATCACACCATCCAATCTACAATGCTCTCCTTTACTCTGCATCAATTGAGTGAGTTTAAAATGAACAAAAAGTGCAAAGTTAGGCACAAAAGGTAGGAGAAGATGTGGCCGATGTGGAGATTGGTCATTTGCACAACTTTCAAAGTGTTGGTGACATGGGTGTAGTGAACTAGGAGGAGGCACCTAAATTTCATTCTTCCTTTGGGTCTAGTGATTGGAGCTCCTTCTAGCCAAGACTGCTTTCTAAGGAACAGGCAATGTAAAACTGAAGGCACTATTTAGCAGCCCAATACAGACAGACGTTATATACAGACACACGTTAGACTTCAGATTCCGCAGCTGTTTGATGAATTATAATGTCTCAGTATTAAGTGGAAAATGATAACATATACTCCTTATGTCTCATGAAATCATCATTCACTTAAAAGGACTTGGTAAGTACCCTCTTGTGGCGTCTAAAGCGGTTTGTCATTAATTCACTGGTAAACTGTTGTGTGATGAACAATGGGAGTTAGTGCTCTGAGCTCCAGGTTCATTCCTCTCACATTATAGTCCATATTCATTTATCCAAATAGAGCATTTCTGTTCACTTAGAACAGCTGAGAGAGGGACAAAATCCTTGAAGACCAAAACAAAATTCACCAAATCTCATTACTGATTTACTGAGAGAATAAATTAATTCAAGCAATTGGGAGAAGACATTAATTAGGACGACCATAAAGTGGTTGATAATGGCCGTATAGATAACAAACACAAATTGAGTATTCCTAATGTTTCCTATGCTTTAAAAAACAAATTCCTGAATTCTCAAACAATTGTGTGATATACACAATCATTATGATCCCCATTTTACTGAGAAAGAAAAGCACAAATAAAAATGAAATAAGAAGAAACAAAACATTATGTCAACCAAAGTTGTACAAATTTGACAGAGCTAAACTTTAGTCTGCCTTTAGAGTCCAGGAACTCTGAGAGTGAGATTTATTCTGGATTATCAAATTTATAATATACTTGTGAAGCTTAAATGAAGTTATAACATATCAAATATGTTTGGTAGAAAACAAGTTACCTATTACTTTGTCATATTCCTCATAGTTTAACCAGAGGATATCTTAGCATGTGGTTGGATTTATAGAAAAATAGTGATTATCAGGTGGGAGGTGGAGAAAAGATTGGCTGACCTCTGTCATTTCCAGTTCTAATTACCCTGGATGTTTGAACTCTCAGGGAAAGAATCCTCGTGTGAGCTGACTTCGAATGAATCACTCTTTGGAAACTCTTCCTAAAAGATCATCTCAATCATTCCAGGAGACAGGGACTGAAGCAGTTTGACATATTGCTGGCGTGTTCCAAATCCCCAAGCCTGTCAAAGTTTTGAAAGACATAAAAGTAGTTTTCAAATATTCAAACCTGGGCCCTGGGGAGACTCTGAGTCTCACAATTTGAAAAGAAATAAATAGTGTCAAGTGTTTACTACTCAAATCTTCCCTGAAAATTGGCATGTCAGATTTGCAGGAGAGGGTGGATCTTCATATGGGTTTCCAGTAATAGCAAGGAAAGAGAATTTCAGATATACAGCACTAAAATGCCCAGATAGGGGGAAGGAAACTGCTGTACAGATTGCTTGTCGAAACCAAAAGGTAGCTGGGAAATGCTAAGAAAATAATCTTATTTTTATGAATTTGTCCACTTCCACATTTTTTTTTCTTTTTACTACAGACGCTTTCAACTCTGAAATTATGGGAGATATATTTTTTTAAAGGGTGAAATGGATCGACAGTGATTCCCAAGCAATTTACCAACGCAAATACCTCTCTTCTACTTCATTCTGAAAAACATTTTTACACTGCAAATACTCCAGACCCCACTAAGGCGTGTAGACTAAACATAAAGTAATTGTGTATTGCTATGTCCATTCACATACTCTGCAATAAGTTCTTGTTGGAAGTTTTGGGTTTATCCTTATAGTTTTCTTTCTACATTTTAGATATCTATACATGTGCATATACACATATTTAGAATGAGAGTTTTGTTAATACCATTTTTAAAAAATTTAACCCATTCTAGATATCTTCTCATGTTATTCTTTTCAAAGGTAGAATGGAGTTTAAATAAAAGTATGCATGATAATTAATTCAACCAATCATATATGAAAGAGAATTTAGTTTTTATCTAATGTGTTGTTGCTTTTTGCTTTTAAGCATAGTGCTGTAGCAATTTCACTTTGGGCCATCATTAGGTAACTGGTTCCAAACTTCCTCTCCTACCAAAAACAATGATAAATTTGGACAATGTATAAGAGGCAACTCTGTTGGTGGGTAGGGCAGCAGGCAATGCAAGATGATTATTGAGAGTCTTATGCCTGAGAGCACTCCCATAATCCTTTGAGCAGATGAAAGAGACCTTGACCTGCTGAACTAAGGAGTTCTAGGTTGCCCAAGCAAGAGGAGTTTGGAGGAAGGGGAAGCTAATGGGAGGTGCCTGTGCTGCAAAACAGGTTCCAGAAATCTGCCTGGGCTCCCCAAAGGTCACTGACCTCATGCTGGGGTAACAGTCACAAGACAGGAATTCATGAGGTCTCACGAAGACAGGCTATTGTGTAACTGAGTAGTGAGTGAGCAATGAAAATGGGAGATGGTGAAGTACTGGGAGACAGAGTTCCACCCTAGTTGGTGTGCGTTTTTCAACTTAAAAACATGCATCATAGATGTGTTGAAGGACTTGAAGAAATAGACACACAGAATAAGTGAATAGATAGGAAAATGGAGCAAAGGAATAGAAGCCACAAAACTATAAAAAAAAAAAAAAATCACTGTGCATTCTAGTAGGTCATCAATGATATTTTTCTTTTCTTCAAGTTTTGCTTTACTTGCTCTCACTCATGTTAGTTCATTTATTTATGTGGCTTGTAATTATTTCATTTTGCTCTCATAGCTGTTGAGTATGTTATCCTTTGTGGAAACCCCAGAAAGTTTCTGCTATGAAGGTCCTTCTATAAGAACAACTACTTATTTCAATCCAATTGGTAGAAATTTCAGCAGTTTGAGAGCAGTTTTTGTTAACTTCTCAGTCACGTGCTCACTCACCTCATAGCGTGGATTTGTTCCTCACATCCACATGTCACATTTGGTTTTGTGTTTTTACCGAGGTCTAGAAAAATGAAAGCTAGCTATCATTTAAAAGGGAGTGTAGTTACAAGAGTAGGAGTCTGGGGCAAGCGGAGTGCAGCAGGAAAGAACAGGAAATCGGTGCAAAGATGTGCTGTCTGGCCATTACTAAGTGTGACTGATGGCTTCATCCTTGGAATCGGGCCTCGGAGCAGCCTTACAAATTGCCTATCAGCAGCATGGCTGAGAATTTGTGTGTGGCAGGGTGAGGAAGGGGAGAGTTAGCAAGAGAAAGAATCTGTCCCAGCATCCTGTCTCCCATTGGTTAGAGTACAGCCCGTGGGACTTTAACTTCCCTGTAACTGACAGTTGCACATGCATGGGTGCCCAGGATTCTGAAGCACCCCGTTCTTCCTCTTTAGTGAGGAATCCCCAGGGGACAGCAGGAATGGTGCAGCATGAGAGGTCTAGTGTAGCCAAGAGGTGAGGTTCAGTTGGTCTTGTCTGAGAGATCAGGAGCTCCCCGGAGAAGAGAGCCTCAGTCACCTCGCCCCTTAAGAATCTCTGAGGTCAGGGATTCTCAAAATAAGGAATCCAACTAATCCTAAGGGCTGGTGTAATCAAAAGGGAGGTGTTTGTTTCTGGGGACTACATAAAGCAATTCTGCTCTATTCCAGTCTTCTTTTTCCTTTCCTTTCCCCTTGATTGATAATCCTCCTCAGTTTATACATTGGTGGTAGAACATACATATTTTCTTCTTTTAAATTAATATATATTAAGCATACATATTTATAGAGTTCACAGTGAAATTTCTGTAAGTTCATACAGCCTGCCTTGACCACATCCAACCACCCTGCTTCCACCCTTCCCCAGCCCCTACAACCCTCCCAATCCCTAGTAATAACTACTCTACTTTCAGTTCAACTGTTTTTAGTTTTCATGCATGAAATAGAACATGTAGCACTTCTCTTTCTGCTTCTGGCTTATTTCACTTAACATATTGTCTTCTACTTCCATCCATTTTGCTTCAAATGACAGGATTTCATCCTTCTTCATGGCTGAATAATATTCCATTGTGCATATACCCTATGTTTTCTTTATGCATTCATCTGTTGATGGGCACTTCATCTGATTCCATAAATTAGTTGTTCTGACTAGTGTTGCATTAAATATGGGCATGCAGGCATCTTTTGGATATGTTGACCTCATTTTCTTTGGATAAATGTGGAGGAGTGGGATAGCTAGATCAGCTAGTAGTTGTATGTTTATTTATTTATTTATTTTTGAGTAAAACTTCCCTACTGTTTTTGATAATGTCTAGCATAATTTACATTTCCACCAACAGTACATAGACTTGCTTTTCGTTCACATTCTTGTTGTGTGGTACTTTTTCCCCCTAATATCCATTTAACTGGGGTAGGATGGTATATATCATTGTAATTTTGGTTTGCATATCCCTGAAAGCTAATGATATTGAGTATGTTAAAACATATTTATTGGACATTTGTATTTTTTCTTTTGAGAAGTGCCTATTCAGATCATTTCCCCATTTTTTAAATTAGTTTTTTTTAATATTAAGACTTTTGAACCCAGATATTAATACTTTGTCAGGTGAAAAGTTGGCAAACATTCCGTTCTGTAGGTTGTCTCTTCACTCTGTGAATTGTTTCTTTGGATATGAGTTTGCTTTTGTCTATTTTTGCTTTGATTTCCTGTGCTTTTGGAGTTCTATCCAGAAAATTATTGCCTGTACCAATGTCTTGATTGTGTCCCTTATATTTTCTTCTGTAGTTTCATTTTCAGGTCTTACATTAATGTCTTTGATTTACTTTGAGTTGACTTTTGTACAGGGGGAGGGGTCTCACGTTTCAGTCTTGTGCATGAGGATATCTGGTGTCCCCAGCACCATTTGTTGAACATGCTCTCTTTTCTCCAGTGTGTGTCTTGGAACATTTGTCAAGAATCCCTTGGCTATAGATAGGTGGGTTTATTTCTAGGATCTCTCTTCTGTCCCATTGATGTCTGTGTCTGTTTTTATGTCACTACCATGCTGTTTTGGTGACTGACTCTGTAGTATGTCTTGAAATCAGTTATTAGGATGCTTCCAGCTTTTTAAATTTGTGCTCAAGATTTCTTTGGCTCTTCAGGGTTATTATGCCTGCATGTGAATTTTAGGATTTTTTTCTAGTTCTGTGAAGAACACATTTATAATTATTTCATTTTCCTGGAGGAGGTAGCAGTTTTATGCACCAGGCTTTATGCTTAATATCTGAAATCTAGATTTTCTGCTTCATCTCATGCAGAGGCATATCTAGCATTCTGTTGTGTTTCATGTGAGAGATAATCACCTTCCTTCCTTCCTTCTCTCCTTCCTTCCTTCCTTCCTTCCTTCCTTCCTTCCTTCCTTCCTTCCTTCCCTTTTCATTTCATCTATCAAATATCTATCAATCCATCTATCTTCCCTACTCACAGGGAATGATCGAATAAGGAATATATAATGAAAAATATGTGAAAATTTAAAAATAGACTATTATGTACATTTTGTTATTATGTTGGGTTTTATTGAAGCATGAAGTTTCCAAGGGACAAATCAATGTGTTCTAATACTCCAGAGTTCCAGTGGCAATGCCCTGGTTCATAATCGTAGATATTATCTTATCCAATCTCTATAGATAAAAAAAATTTCAGCTCTTACAGTAATGCCAGTTTTAAGGTCATCTAAGAGAAAATACAGATACAATCTGGGCAATAATATTTATTTAAAAACATCATGTCTTGCTTTCTGTATTTGAAAGCTTTGGCATTTCCTTCATGTGGATCTCTGCAGAGACAGCTGCCCGCTGGTTAGTGTCAGGACTGGAATGCTTCCACAGCTTCCTAAGACTTGCTGTCTGCAACACCGTGGGCTGAAAAAGTTTGAGTTCCCCCTCCCATTAGCATAGACAAATACACTCTAAGTTTTCAAAGTGTGAATCAACTAAATCAATGTTAAAATATTTCAAATAATATTCTCATATGGAAAATATGATGAAAATTTTATAATTATTTCTGTTAGCTTGTCATGTTAATGCAGAGAGTGTGGCTAGGAGATAACTAGAAAAGATAGAAGGGATAACTTGTCTTAAATTGGAGGCTAAAACACAAAGTAGGAGTAGATTAATTGATTCTCAAAGAAGAACAATAAAGTGATTTTCTGATTTTCTCTTTTAAGTCTTGGCTTCTGCCTCTCATATCACAGTTGGTTCTGTAGGCACCGCAGTTCATCAAAGTTCTTTGCATATTTTTCTTCTTAATTAACCACATTGATGGCTTTGCAAAGTAGATTCAGGGAGAAGGTCCTCTGTTAGTAGTTTGGAACAAAAACGTAATTGTGATTAATAAAAATCAGATTATTGTCCATCATATAGGTGGCTATCTTTCTGGAAAGTTAGTCATTGATACTTTTAGACGGTAAAAGACTTGAAAATGTATGGATGACAATTAAGAAATAAGAAAATAATACTTCCTGGATGGGGAATTGCCATGAGAAGCCTTGTCAAAAAGGAAAACTAAATTAAAAACTTTGAGAGAATTATTCCAGACAAACTAATTTTGTTTGGCTTAGTAAACATAGCTGGCATTTATTTCTAAGAACATTTCAACTTGGAGATGAAGATTTCCTGTTTTTCTCCCTCTTCTCACTGCTCTTATAAAATATCACATAATTTTTTTCACCATCAATTTCTTTGCATATCCAGTCCCCTGAGAATGGATGGGAGAGGAGTCCATTTTTAAGATTTAGTTGTGAGACTTGAAAGAGAGAGAGGGAAAACGACTGGGAATACTTAACCTGAAAGGATGAGTCAATTTAAATGAATAGAGCATTCTGTGAGCCAAGGTACCTATACCCGTAAGTGCTCAAAGTTGTACCTGAAGTAGAAGCACCAGTCCATCCCTGAGAGCTTGATCAAAGTGCAGATTTGTAGTCCACATGGACTGGACATGCTCTCAGTTCATCCTTGTCCTCACCAACGTTGGATGCTTTACACTGTCATTCAGCATCAGAAGCTGGTCGCCTATATCCACCCTTAATATTTTCAAAGAATAATCTCTGCACATTGATTGATCTACATATTAATGTGGATTTCTAAGCATGGTGGATGTTAGGATGTACCTTGTATTTTATTTGTCTATTTCGTTAGGTAAACTCTGTATCCAAGTAAAACCTACTTGAAAGGGAAAAATGCTCAGATCACTTGGTAAAATGTTAACTGTTAATGCACATGATCACTACCCTAATTAAGATACAGATCATTATCGTTGTCTATAAAATTTCCAATTGCGCCTTCCAAATAATGGCTCCAACAGAATTGATAGTCAGTCTGACTTTGATCACAGTAGATACTTTAGACAGTTTAACTTCATTAATCATTTGCTACATATTCTTTTGCATCTTTCTTATTTTACTAAACATGTTTGTGAAGTTTACCAATGTTACAGCATATGCTAAGGGTTCATTACTTTTCATTGCTTCATAGTACTACAATGCATTAATGTAAGAGAATTTTTTTATTCATTGTACTAATAATGGGCATTTAGTGGTTTCTATTTTGGGCACTTACGAGTAGTAATAAAGCTATGAACATTCTTCCATGTGTCTTTTTGGCATATATGGATATATAATAAACACATGTGATGACTATTATTCTAATTTGAATTTACTCAGAAGCTGATTCTGAAAAAACAGTATAAATACAAATAGTTAATTTGGGACTGGTAACCACTTGGAGCAAACAGTGATCATTCCTGTTGCAGAACTTCAGCAGACATGTAAGAAATGGCTCCAAGTTATCCCAATTCAAGGTTAAATGTCTGAAGCATTCAGATATGATAACATAAGCAAAGAGTCTCAAATAGAAAAATGTCAGTTCATAGAAATAAAAGTGAAGAATTCCTAAGGGATCTAGGTGGGATATCAAGAATTTCTAGTATAGGCACATGGTCAGAAGCACAGCTACTCCCTTACTGAACACACATGTTGATATGTAGTAAACACTGCCAAAGAGTTGTCCTAAGTGGAAAATGAGCATGATGGTGCATGCCTGTAATCCCTATGACTCAGCAGACTAGGACAGGATGATTACAAGTTTGAGGTCAGCCTCAACAATTTAGTAAGACTCTTAGCAACTTAGACCCTACCTCAAAATTAAAAAAAAAAAATATATATATATACATATGTATATATATATATAAATGAACTGGGGGATGTTCTCAGTGGTAAAGCATAGTAAAGCATACCTGGGTTCAATCCTCAGTATCACAATAATTTTTAAAAAATAGAAAAAAAAGAGTTCTACATGGTATTACCTATTTTTACTTCTACCAGGAGACTAAGACTATGAGAGTTTGAGTTCCACATCCATGTTGACATTTATATTGCTTTTCATTTTTTTATTACTTTGTCTATCTTTTGGACATTCTGTATACACTTGATGAATGTTGAAGTTCAGTATTTTTTCATGGACTTCGTCATTTGCATATTCTTTTATGAAGTGCATGAACAAGATATTTGTTTAAGTTGGGTTCTTGTTCTATAGTTCTTCATTTAGGAGATTCCCCAATTATATAAAACCAAATTATAGGAATATATATGCAGAAAATATATTTTGATCTCTTTTTTTTTTCTTTAAGATAAATGCATTGCAGAGATCTTCTCCCACCCCATGGCCTGTAGTTTGCTCCATTATTATTGGTTTTTGATGAACTTAAGTTTTTTAATTTAATGAATATCAAAGAGTCAGTATGACTTTTTAATGGTTAGAGCTTTTGCATCCCAAGAAATGTTTGGTAAACTGAGGAAGTGAAGATGTTCTTCCTGCTATTATCTAAACCTTATTTTTTTATCTTTCACAATTTGATCATTATCCATAGGACATGATTTTGTAGAGTTCAAAGACTGACTCACCCTTTTTCTACAATGATTTCCAATTGATTTAGCATGATTTGTTAAAATGATTGAACTTTCCTCACTCCACTGCAGAAGCATTTTTATGTAAATCAGTTGACCATTGTTATTTTTCCTTAGTTATACATTATATATTTGTGCAGTATTTCATTACACTTAATCTGCTCAAGTTTCATAGAGATTCTTGAACATGTAGCATTGCATCTTTCTTGGATCTGGAAAATTGCTATTAGTTTTTCCTCATTCTTTCCCCTTCTTCAAGTTCTCTAATTACAAGTATATTATTTTTTTCTTGTGATATATATCCATGTGATCTTTGCACGTTTTAAAAATTCCATCCCTTTCTATATTTTGCAGTGTGTAAATGATTCCATTCCATTTAAATTGTCAACTAGTTCAGGCATTTTTCTAATGATGATCTGGTTTTATAATATGTACCCTAATTATTTATCTTTAGCATCATTTCAAATATATTTTTGAAATAATTTTAAAGTGGTCATTACAAGGTATTCATATAAAACATTTAGGAAAAGATATTAAAAACCTCTTGCATTAGCTATTACTGTGTAAACTTTCTCCCTGAATTGAGTGTCTTAAAGTAACCCTCATTTCATAGACAGCAAAAATAAGAATATATAAATTGGATTATATAAAAATTTTGTGCATCAAAGCAGAGTGAAAAAGCAGCCTGATGGAATGGGAGGAAATACTTTCAAATCATATACATGATAAGGGATTAATTATTCCTATAACTCAACAGCAACAAAATCCAATTAAAAGTAGAGCAAAGAACTTAAATGAACATTTCTCCATAGCAGCTTATATAAGTAGTCAAAATCACTTGAAAATAATGTAACTTCATTAATCATTAGGAAAAAGCAAATCAAAAGCATAAATAAGACATCACCTGATATCCAGTAGGATGGGAAATATTAAATAACCAGAAAATAACCAGTGTTGTTGAGGATGTAGACAAATTGAGTCCATGTGCACTGTCGGTGGGAATGCCAAATGATGCAGTTTCTATCAAGACAGTAGATCATTTCCTCAAAAAATTAAAATAGAATTACCACATGATTCAGTAACTTCACTTCTGGATAGTTAGGCAAAAATGTTAAAAGCAAGATCTTAAAGCATTCGTTAACCCGTATTTACAACAGCATTATTGACAATAGCTAAAAGATGAAAATCCACTCAAATTTCCATTGACAGATGAATGGTCAAATGATATCATGTATATACGCAGTAAAACATTATCCCTAAAAAGGAATTAAATGCTGATACATAGCACAGCATAGAGAGCCCTGCAGACTTTATATTAAGTAAAATAAGCCAGTCACACATAGAAAATAAATACTTTATCATTCTACTAACATGAGGTATCTAGGGGAACCAACCTACTTGGCCTTTTCTTTGGCTGCCAGTCTCCATGGCATGGCATTGGCTCCCTGCAATGTAAGAGGTTCAAGAGTGAAACAGGCTGCAGTGTATTTAGAATCTAGTTTCAGAAGAGATCTTCCATCACTTTAATTCCTTAGTCACTTTTATTGTTCCAACACACCAACCCTGATATCTTAAAGGGCGGACTACACAGGGGTGGGAACACAAGGAGACAAGCATCTCAGGAATTCATATTGGAGCCTGGGTACTACGCAAATGCAACTCATTACTGTTTATGTTTTCTTCTTTTAATTTTTAAATTTTATTTGTTGTACATGACAGTAGAATGCATTTATACATTTTGATAGATCATACATAAATGGAGTATACTCTCATTTTTCTGATTGTACATATTGTAGGATCACATTGGTCATGCAGTCTTACATGTACATGAAGTAATAATGTCTGTTTCACTCTACTATCATTCCTTCCCCTACACCCCATCCCCTCCCTTCACTCCCCTCTACCTAATATAAAGTAACTCTATTCTTCCCTTTCCTGCCCTCCTTATAGTGAATGAGCTTCCATATATCAGAGAAAACATTCAACATTTGGTTTTTTGGGTTTGACTTATTTCCTTAGCATGATATTCTCTAACTAAATCATTAACCAGCAAATGCCATGATTTCATTCTTCTTTAAATCTGAGTAATATTCTATTGTGTGTGTGTGTATAAATAAATATATATATATACATATATATATATGTGTATATATATATCACATTTTCTTTATTCGTTCATCTGTTGAAGGGCATCTAGGTTGGTTCCATAGTTTAACTATTGTGAATTGAGCTGCTATAAACATTGATGTGGCTGTGGTTACTGTAGTGTGTTGACTTTAAGTCCTTTGGGTATAAACTGAGGAGTGTGATAACAGGGTCAAATGGTAGTTCCAATCCAAGTTTTCTGAGGGATCTCCATGCTGCTTTCCATAATGGTTGCTACAATTTGCATTACCGCCAGCGAAGTATGAGTGTACCTTTTTCCCCACATCCTTGCCAACAGTTATTGTTGCTTGTATTCTTGATAACTGCCATTCCGATTGGAGTAAGATGAAATCTTACAGTAGTTTTGATTTACATTTCTCTAATTGATAGAGATGCTGAACATTTTTTCATATATTTGTTGATTGATGGTATATATTATTCTGTGAAGTGTCTGTTTAGTTCCTTAGCCCACTTATTGATTGGATTTTTTTTTTTTTTGGTGTTAAGTTTGTTGAGTCCTTTATGTATCCTACAGATTAATGCTTTATCTGAAGTTCATGTGCTAAAATTTTCTCCCAATCTGTAGGCTCTCTCTTCACATTATTGATTGTTTCCTTTGCTCAGAAGAAACTTTTTAGATTGAGCCCCTCCCATTTTTTGATTCTTGATTTAACTTCTTGCATTTTAGGGGTCTTGTTAAGGAAGTCAGGTCCTAGGCTGACATGGTGAAGATTTCGGTCTACTTTTTCTTCTAGTAGTCACAGAGTCTCTGTTATGGTGCCTAAGTCTTTGATCCACAGTGAGTTGATGAAGCTATCTTTTCTCCAGTGAATGTTTTTGGCACCTTTGTCTAGTATGAGATACCTGTATTTATGTGGATTTGTCTCTGTGTCTTCTATTCTGTACCATTGGTCTACAAGTCTGTTTTGTTGCCAGTACCATGCTGTTTTTATTACTATAGCTCTGTAGTATAGTTGTAGGTCTGGTATTGTTATGCCTCCTGCTTCATTTTTCTTGCTAAGGATTGTTTTGGCTATTATGGGTCTCATTTTTCCAAATGAACTTCATGATTGCTTTTTCTAGTTCTATGAAAAATGTCATTGTAATTTTAATAGATATTGCATTACATTTGTACAATGCTTTTGGTAGTATGGCCATTTTGACAATATTAATTCTGCCTATCCAGGAGCATGGGAAGTCTTTCCATCTTCTAAGGCCTTCTTCAATTTCTTTTTTTAGTGTTCTATGCTTTTCATTGTAGATGTTGTTCACCTCTTTTGTTAGGTTGATTCCCAAGTATTTTTTTTTAGGCTATTGTGAATGGGGTAGTATTCTTTATTTCTTTTTCATTGGATTCATTACTGATATATAAAATGCATTTGATTTATGGGTATTGATTTTATATCCTGCTACTTTGCTGAATTCATTTATTAGTTCTAGACGTTTTCTGGTGGAATTTTTTTGATCTTCCAAATATAGAATCATATCATCGGCAAATAGTGATAGTTTAAGTTCTTCTTTACCTAATTGTATCCCTTTAATATCTTTTTTCTGCTGATTGTTCTTGCTAGAGTCAAGGACAATGTTCAATAAAAGTGGTGAAAGAGGGCATCCTTGTCTTGTTCCAGTTCTTAGAGGGAATGATTTCAATTTTTCTCTATTTAGAATGACGTTGGCCTTGGACTTAGCATAGGTAGCTTTTACAACATTGAGGTATGTTCCTACTGTCCCTAGTTTTTCTAGAGTTTTGAACATGAAGGAGCGTTATATTTTGTCCAATGCTTTTTCTGCATCTGTTGAGATGATCACGATTCTTGTTTTAAAGTCTATTGATGTGATGAATTATGACTATTGATTTCAGCATATTGAACCTACCTTGCATCCCTGGGATGAACCCCACTTGATCGTGGTGCTCTCTTTTTAATATGTTTTTGTACCCGAGTTGCCAGAATTTTATTGAGAATTTTTTGCATCTGTCCTCGTCAGGGATATAGGTCTGAAGTTTTCTTTCCTTGATGTGTCTTTGTCTGGTTTTGGTTGCAGGACAATATTAGCCTCATAGAATGAGTTTGGAAGGGTTCCCTCCTTTTCTATTTCATGGAATAGTTTGAGGAGTATTGGTCCTCAATTCTTCTTTGAAAATCTTCTAGAACTGGGATAAGAATCTGTCTGGTCCTGGGCTTTTCTTAATTGGTAGACTTTTAATGGCATTTTCTGTTTCATTACTTGAAATTGTTCTGTTTAAATCATGTATGACCTCCAGATTCAGTTTAGGTAGGTCGTATGCCTCTAGAAATTTGGTAATGTCTTCAATATTGTCTATTTTATTGTAGTATAAATTTACATAATAGTTTCTAAGTATCTTCTGTATTTCAGTTGTGTCCATTGTGATATTTCCTTTTCCATCACATCTTTTAGTAATTTGGGTTTTCTCTCTTTTTCTCTTTGTTAGTGTCTTAGGGGCTTATCAATTTTATTGATTTTTTTCAAAAAGAGCCAACTTTTCGTTTTGTCAATTTTGTCAATTTTTTCTTTTGTTTCAGTTTCAGTGATTTCAGCTCTGATTTTAATTACTTACTCTTTATTTTTGTTATTAAACATTTTGGGCTAATCCATCCTTCAAAAATACAACATGCGGGTCTGAGTCTTTTAGAGGGCTGCCAAGGAATCAGGGCCTTCAGGGCTCAGGACACCTCCAAAGAAGGGAATGCTTGAGCTAAGAACTGTTTGTACCTCCTCTCTTCCTGCTTGCTGTTGCTGATCTGTGGCACGGAACATGAAAGATAAACAAGAAGTGGTGACAATATTCCTGGGTTTGGGGGAAGAAAATTGGAGCTCAGGATTATATGCTTGACCAAGGGATGTCCAACATTGGACCCCTAGGCATTGGTACAGAGAATAAGATTTGTGGATGCCCTCAGTTACCCACGCTGTTTTATCAGGACACATGCTCCTTCTCTTTGCCAATTTTACTTCTTTTCCTCTGGCATTCAGTGGATATGATTTGAATGAACTTTTGCAACAGACTTGAAAAATATGAAAATTATTTTTTGTGATTAAAAGAAGGAAGTGCATTGGTTTTACAATGAAGTCAAACATCACATAATAAAATAGTGTTGTTTAATTGTTTCGTTGGCCCTCTCCTATATCCTCCATTCAAAGCTTCATAAGGGGTGGGATTGAAGTGTGCAAGATTAGGGAAGTTCTTATCTATGTACTATCGTTATTCATATAATAGTGTAATATTTGGGGTTATTTTAATCAAAGCAATGATATTTTATTGTATATTCACCAAATATGGAAGGCATATTTTATGTTGTTATTTTTTCTCTAATTGATTTTTCTCTAATTTTTTCTTTAATTGGTGTAATATTCACCTGGAAGGGCCCTGGTAACTTCAGAGAGATGATTGATTATATTTATATAGTTATATGTACTTGTGATTCTAGAAATATAACCCAGAGAGGTAAATAAACTCTGTATCGAATATAATCCCAAAACAACCATACTCCAAATTAAGTGTTTTTTCCCCATAACAATGTAAATCCATACACAAATGAAAACTAGTCACAGTCTCTTTTAGTAACAATGGGAATAGACACAAGTCTCTTAAGGGAAAATTTTAAACAAGCTGTTTAGTCAAAGCTCCATAGGCTGAAATGATATTTTAGGTTACTGTATCAGGACACTGCTAGCTTTCCTGTCCTTTGCAAGCCTCATTGAGATAGCCCTTTGTTAAGTTCCAGAATTATGAGCATCAAAGGAAAAGATAATGAAAATGTTAGATTCATTAAGCTAAATGAAACACCAGATAAAAGCAAACAGGGAAATAGCATCAGGCTAGAGAATAAACAACATATTTATTCTAATGTGTGCCTTGAATGCCTTACAGTGGAAATATACAAACTGAATCTCTTCTCCCTCAATTTTCCTTTGTTGACAATAGACACTATGGATGTTAAATCAGTCAGAGTGCTTGTGTGGAGATAGATGGATTAGCCCATCCTTTCCACTGATTGACATCCTTGCATTCCAGAGAATTGACTGATGTGGAGATGATCTAGTCTTTTGACCTTCAGGTAGTCAGAGAGATAGTCTTGGGTTTGCACTGGTTACAAGGTGCTGACTAAGCCTGATTCTTTTCCCCCCTAGGAACTGGGATTATGTAATTAATAAAAGGGGAGAAAATGAAAGTGTAAGCCGCAAGAAAGGCTTTTCCTACTAATAATGACATTAATATTCTTAACGCATTCTGAAATGCACATGAGGTGTGGAGTTACCAAGCAAGCTATTGTGTGGTGCTATAAAATGTTCTATTTTGTAAAATAAAAAGATGGCATGGTAGGGATTCACTTCAGCAGTGTGGAAAAAGCAGAAAAGATGAGGATACAAGTTCTGCTACTAAGTCATCATGTGACCTTGGGGAAGGAAATCTTTTAAAATTTCTGAGTCTCATTTTCTACATTTATAAATTTAAAAGGGGAAGATCTGGAATCCTGTGTCCTCAATTCTACAATAAGCTCTTTATTGTATCAATTTTTGGAAGCAGGAATAATTCTCAATAGGACTACTTTATCAATATTTTATCATACAGAATTTTTATTTGAGGGGATATGATTTGATGCCTAATTTTTTCCAAACCTATGATATCAAGCTATGTAATAATATTCAGAATGAATATTCATAATATATTCTGAGATTTCTGTACCTTGAAAGCAATTGAAGATACTTCTTCATTGAAGCCTTGACTATTGGTGAATTTGTATCAACAATACAAATATTTAGAAGTAGTTCATTTTTTTAAAATGGATTGTGTCATCAGCATGTATTTGGGAACTCAATTTGTATTTGTTTTATATTTTTATTATTGCAACATAGTTATACATAACAGTGGGGTTTAGGCACAATCATGCATACATGAAGTATTCTTTGTTCCATTTCAGTCTCCAGTACTTCTTTTTATCTTCCTTTCCTCCTGTCCATTTCCAATTCCTCTACTCTCCTGGTCTTTCTTGTATTTAATTATTTTTTTGTTATTGTTGCTTTATAACTATACAAAAAGGTGAAATTCACTGTGGCATGCTCATATATGTACACAGCATAATTTGGTCAATTTTCAATTTTTAAATGGATTGTGTATCAAGCATGTATCTGTAAACTTTCCTTTATTGAAATTTTGCTGTGAATGATTACTATTATGTAGAAACTAAGCCATGTTAACAAGAGGAGTGGAATAGGAACATTGTCATATATAAAACTTTTAGAGATTCTAGTAGTATGGTTTTGTTTTGTGACTATACCTCTTAATCATTCTGTAAGCAACGATGGAGAGAAATTCCCTTTAAAACTTCCAGAGCCCTATAACTATGAATTTCAGTTTATTCATCTGTCAGTTGTATGTTTAACACATATGTAATTTGTGTGTTTTATTCCAAATGTATGGAAAATTACAAAAATAATTGAACCAGAACAAATGTCCCACCCAGCTTGCAAACATTTATATTCTATTTCTTTAAGATATCTTCTTCTTACTCTTAAAACACTTACCAATGCAGTTGTCTCTCTTTATCTCCCTTAATATCTCTCTTCCTTATCTCACAAATAATAAACCCCATATAGAAATGTTATGAATTAACACATTGAATAATATATACACTAGCTATTTATTTTTTCATTGAGATTTCTGTCTGGGTATATTCCTCTAAATGTTTCTACCTAGTGGGTAGAGGGGATAGATGCGGTGAACATCCTGTACTCCAAGAGAGGCTTGTGGCAAAAAAATGATCAGGGCCAAATACTCCCAAATGCTGTAGAGATCGAGAAATTCTAAGTAATCAAAGTAGTTCTGTTTTATTAATTAATTAGAAGTCCTAGATCTATGTAGTTGAAAACAGGTGCTCCCCACTACCTTGCTGCTCTCAAATAGAGAAACACAATGCCTCTAGTGTGAGAAAATATAACTATGAAAGAATCAGTGATGGATACCTGTAGGTTTGTGTGTACATCAAAGTATGAATATGAGTGCATATATAAGTATGTATATGTATATATATATATATATACATACATATTGCATTTATATAAATGAATATGAGAGCATCCTAAAAGTTAAGTTTGGAGTGCTTTTTGATTTCCATTCTTGGTTTTAGCATGAAAATTTTGCATTTCATATTTATCTTACTGTAATTGTCCATTCTAACTTGTCAAAATATGTCAATCATGTTATAACAAATATGTGCCCTTTTGAAGCACTGTTTGATTTATAAATTTTTTCCTTGTGTCATCATCTGTGTGTGTTAGAAACCAGACCTTATTTAGACAAACGTTTGCTAGTCAACTACTCAACACACCTTTCGTTTTTTGTACATGAGGTATAATGTACATTCTATTTAATTCATTCTATTTAATTCCACTGTTTATGTAGAATTCATCTATTTTTAGTAAAGTTGCCAAGATTACAATCATTGCCATAACCCAGTTTTAGAATATTTTCATCACTCTAATATGATTTGCAGTTAGTCCTTATGCCCCTGTTTCTGCCAGCCCCCTACAAATAGCAATATAATTTCTGTCCCTATGGATTTCTCTTTTTCAGACATTTCCCATAAATAGAACCATACATTATGTGTACTTTGGTGTCTAGCTTCTTTCTCAAACACACTGTACTTCATTTTCTCGGAAACTTCAGAATCCTGCTCCTGTGATGATGGTATGAGGTTTTGGTGAAAAATACTAAATTTTAGGGAGAAGTTTTTAAGATAGGATTGACATTGCTAAATAATATTTGGAATCCACATATTGATATGTGTTAGGAAGCACATCTGTGTCCTTATTTTATAGATTAGCTTTCTAGAAAATAAAAGGCAGTATTTTCATTGTTGACTCATTTGGAATGTCATCCAGCCTAACCTCACTGCCAATGCCGAGTTCTTACATCAGTGTTTTATGTTAGTGCTGTAAACTGAAGAAGCACAGCATTTTCAATATATTTCATGTTTTATTTCAATATATTTCAAAACGAGTATTCATGCTAAGGATGCTGCATGAGATATTAAGCATTTTTGAAGTTACCTAAAGGAGAAAACATGAAAGACAGCATCTTCAAGTGACAATAATGTCACATTTGGATATGTGCATATCCTCCTAGTAGAGAAGATCAACACTGGTCAGGTTTGTTTTGAGTTGTTCTCTCCTGTCTATTGTCATTTTTTTCCTGGATTAAAACTAAGAAATGTCAAAGCAAAGTTGAAATATAATGAACACAAAGGTCATATAAAAATCTCATATAAAATTAGAGATCTTGTATTTAATTCTTCCTACCATAAGAATATATTTTAGGGTACCAGAAAGTAGAATATTCAATATTTTTGACCTTGAGGGAATTTTAGAGGAGTTCTAAAATCAGTTGCAAAACTCTTCCTATTTTCAATTATTCTTAACACAAGGAAGATAGAATATTGGTTTGCTAATGAATCACAGAAAGTTTCAAGGAAGTTAAAATAAACATTTGGGACATTGCGTAATGTTCTGCTAACAGATACTTTCTAGGCACTCTTAATCAATGCACAATTTATATAAAGCAAAATGTGAAAAGTGAGTTCAGTTCGTCATGGGAACTGCTCACATTTCTGTGATCTATGTGAAAGTGACACATAAAAGAACTTCCTCATCCTGGAAGGTGTTTCCATGTCATCTCCTCAGTTCCCTTCTCCTCCCACTCCAGAGGTAGCTACTTAATGTCCATGACCAGAGATAAGTTAATCATATTTTGGAACCTCTTTTAAATTCAATTATACAGGATTTAGTTTAATCTCTTATGACAGGTTTATTTCACTCAAGATAGCTGGAATATTTAATAGATTGATATAATTCACGTATTTATATATACATTCGTCTGTGCTTTAGGTGTTTGGATGTTTTGTTCCTTTCTACTGTTAAATAGCATGAACACAGAACAACTGATTGATTGACTCTTAGATGACAGGCATTTGGGTGTTTCCAGGTTTACTTGTGATAAATAAAGTCACTATGGTATTCTTGTGTAAATCTACTTGTGACTATGTCCTCAGTTCTCTTTGATACCTACCTGAGGAATGGAATTGTCAGATCACAGTGATTGTAACAATTTAAAAATCCACAGGTAACATATGGGATCTCCAGTTGCTGCATAGCCTGCCAATATTTAAAACTTTCAGTGCATTTAAAACCCTCTATCCATCTTTATGGGTGTGAAACATTATCTAGTTGAAAATTAAAGTATTTTTTTCTGATGATGACTCATATTCTCTTTTATGATGCATTAGGTCAAGATCACTATCTTCTTGCCTCCCTTTCAAAATTTATTTTATTGTTGATTTTAATGGGCTTTCTTCTCTAAAATTATATGTGTATACACACACACACACACACACACACACACACAAACTCACACCTGCTTATATCCTTTCTTAGCTATTTTGTTAAGCATTTATTTGGGGGAAGTAGGAACCGGGGATTGAACTCAGGGGCACTCAACCACTGAGCCACATCCCCAACCCTTTTGGTATTTTTTTTAGAGACAGGGTCTCACTGAGTTGCTTAGCACCTCCTTTTTGCTGAGGCTGTCTTTGAACTCACAATCCTCCTGCCTCAGGCTTCTGAGCTGCTGGGATTACAGGCATGCACCACAACACCTGGTCTTCTTAAGCATTTTTTTTTATGAAAACGTTTCTATTTTGTTGAAATCCAGGCTATCTCCTCCCGCCAATTATTAGTGCTTTTCCTGTCCTAACTAAGCAAGATTTGCCTGATCCAAAGATCAATGCATTCTCCTGTATTTGTTTCAGATTTCTTAGAGTTCTGTGTTTTAAATTAAATTCTATGACTCATCTCACCGTAAACTGAATGCGTAAAGTGAGTAGATAAAGCTTCATTTTTCTCCCCCAATTTTGATATGCAGCTATCCTAGCTCTGGTTCTTTCCCAGCTGAATCAACTTGGTACTCAGTTGAAAATCAGTTAAAAATATAGAAAATCCCTGGTGTATGATGGTTTGACATAGGTCATTTGTATTCTAATTCATCCATATTACAATGAATAAAACGTTTAGTAAAATGTTTAGTGAAGTTAGGAAAGTGAAATTCATTGACATTATAAGACAAATCTTCAGATTTTCACCAATGTATCATATGGATTTTTATATTTTTAAAAGTTTGGGTGTTGAGTATAAATCTGGGGAATTTGCTCAAGATAGATAAGCATTCTACCACTGAGTGAATCCCTATCCCTATCTGTAGCTTTTGATGAATTTTCTTCATAAGATTGAGGATGTTCCCTCCTAATGGTTGAATGTGTCCCCTAAAGCACGTGTGGAAACTTGGTCCCCAGGGCAGCAGTATTTATGGGTGGGACCTAGTAGGAGGCATTTAGGTCATGAGGACTTCACACTCTTGAATGGATTAATGCCAATTATAGAAAGGCATGATGTTGTGAATTCAAACTTAGCCTTTCTCTATCTTTCCCATATGATGTCTTCCACCATGTTATAACACAGCAAGAAGACCCTCACCAGATGTGACCCAATTATCTGGTACTTCCCAATGTCCAGAACCATAAGCCAAATAAATTTCTGGTCATTATAAATTAAACATTCTATAGTATTCTGCTTTAACAGCATAAAATGATCCAAGTAGTACACCTTCTATCTTTTTTCTAGAGAATTTTTACTAAAAATGGGTATTGAATTCACAAAATATTTTCACATCTATCAAGTTTAATATAGGTAGTTCTGTTCATGGATTCTTACCATCTTCTCTGCATGGTCAACTTGATTTTCAATATTAAATATTCTGTCTTCATTATCTGAGGTTCTGTTTTCCAGATGGTCAAGTCTGTGGGTGATATTTTCTGTTGAATTTGTAATTTGATTTATTGATTCCTTCATTTTGAGGATTTCTGCTTGGTTTTCTTTCACAACCTCTATCTCTTTATTGAAGTGATCTTGCACTTCCTGTATTTTCTCTTTGATTTCACTCTTTATACCACCCTTTACTTTTCAGATCAGATTAACTTTGTGTACATTCTAAACTCCTTGGACATTTCTCCTAGTGTGTTGTCAATGACTTCTCTTATTGGAGCATATTGGTTTGTTTGTGGCATTTTATTCCCTTGTTTTTTCATGTTGCTTGTGTATTTTTTCATCTATTTATATGAATCTGAGGCAATATAAATTCTACCCTGTAGACCCATATTGTCAAACTCAAAAAACCAAAGGTTGAATATTTTCTCTGATATGTGGAAGCTAATTCACAATAAGGGGTGGGATAGGGAAGAATAGAGCTACTTCATATTAGGTAGAGGGGAGTGAAGGGAGGGGACAGGGTATGGGGGAAGGAATGATAGTAGAGTGAAACAGACATAATTGCCTCATGTACATATATGACTGCATGACCTATGTGATCCTGCAATATGTACAATCAGAAAAATGAGAGGTTACTCTCTATGTATGAACTATCAAAACGTATAAATGCATCTTACTGTCATGTACAACTAATTAGAACAAATAAAATTAAAAAATTAAAAGTAAAATAAAAAAATCAATAAAAAAGATTAATATAGGATTCTTTTCCATTCATCCAATATGATAAATTTCATTTATTTTCAATTAGTAAGTTAATCTTTTATTCCTTGGATAAATTGCTCTTTGCAATAATATTATTTATTATATTAGCCCATGCTACCATTACTATGTTATTTATTATATTTCCTCCTCTGTGATGAAAAAACTTAAAATCTAGCTTATGAACATTATATATCATTACTAACCATAGTCATCATGCTGTATGTTGGGTCTCCCCAACTTACTCATAGCTGCAAGTTCGTATCCTTTAAACAACATTCCCTATTTTTCCCAAACCCCATCCCTGGTACTTACCCTTCTAATCTCCAAATGAGCTCATCTCTTTTTAGAGTCTATATATCAGTGAGCTCACAGAGAATTTATCTTTCTGTGTGGAGCTTATTACATTTAGCATGATGTTTCTTAGGTTCCCCCAAATAGCATGATTTTCTTCTTTATCAAATTGAGTACTTATTTCACTGGGTGTGTATAAACCATATTTTCTTCACCCATTTACACATTGATGGGCATTTAAGTTGTTTCATATCTTGACTACTGTCAGTAAAGCTATAAAGAACATGGAAGTACAGATATATTTTTGAGATACTTACTTGTATCTATGGTATTGATGGATCATGTGGTAGTTCTGTTTTTTAAAATATATTTTTAATTGATGCATTATAGTTATATATAAAACTGGAATACATTATGGTATATTCATACAAGTACCTAGTATAATTTGGTCAACATCATTCCTGAGTTGTTCTCTTTTCCCTCCCCCTTGATTCTCTCTTCAACTGCACTGATCTCACTTCTGTTTTCATGAGATACCTCTTTTTTATGTTTTTCTTCCTTTGATTTCTGCATATGAAAGAAAACATTTGACTTTTGACTTTTCAAGTGTGATTCTTTTCACTTAGCACAATGTCCTCAGTTCCACGCATTTGCCAGCAAATGAGATAGTTTCATTTTGTATTGCTGAATAGAACTCCACTATGTTTGTATGACACATTTTTAAATTCATTTGTCTGTTGATGTGCACCTAGGTTCATTCCATAACTTAACTATTGTGGATTGTGCTGCCATAAACATTGATATGCATGTATCACTATAGTATGGGAATTTCAGTTCTTTTTGATAAATACCAAAACGTGGGCTAGTTGGATGATACAGTGTTTCATTCCTAGTCTTTTGAGGGATCTCCACACTGCTTTCCAAAGTGGTTGTACTAATTTTCAGCAATGTATCAGTGTACCTTTCCCCCACAACCTTGCCAGCAATTGTCATTATTTGATTGCATACTTGATTTCCATTCTAACTGGAGTAAGTTGAAATCTCAGTGCAGTTTTGATTTGTCTTTACCTAATTGCTAAGGATGTTGAGCATTCTTTCACGTATTTGTAGTTCATCTGTATTTCTTCTTTACTTTTGGGGGTGATACTGGGGATTTAATTCAGGGGCACTTGACCACATCCCCAACCCTATCTCATATTTTATGTAGAGACAGGATCTCACTGAATTGTTTAGCACCTTACTTTTGCTGAGGTTGACATTGAGCTTGCTATCCTCCTGCCTCAGCCTCCCAAGCCACTGGGAGTACAGGCACATGCCATCATGCCTGGCTGTATTTCTTCATTTGAGAAATGTCTTTTTTAAGATTAACATACAAAATCAGTAACTTTCATATATTCCAATAATGAATCTACTAAGAAGGAAATCAAGAAAACTACTATATTCTCAATAACCTCAAAAAACACTTAAGAATAAATCTAACTAAACAAGTGAAAGACCTTTAGAGCAGCAATTTTAAAATGCTGAAGAAATAAATTGAAGACCTTAGAAAATGGAAAGACTATCAAAATGGTAGTTCTATTTTTAATTTTTTGAGAACCCTTAATACTGCTTTTCATAATCGTTATTTTTCTCAGTGACTGTGCTAATTTACATTCAAAAACAATGTATAAATTTTTCCACCTGTATTTAAAACCTTTAGAGAATCTGCCCTGAATGTTATTGCTGCAATATGTTACCAAAGAATAATGGAATTGATTTGTTGCATTTTCTATAGTTAATGTGCTCAACTGGATTAAGTAATAACTTGTATTGCCCAGGAGCTTTACAGAATAGAATATTGGAATATTATGTATAAAGGAGGTACACTGGGGCATCATTTCTCTATCCCATCATTAGAACTGAAAATAATGTTGACCCTTGGTATTATCATCTTCTAACATCCTTATTTGTCTACATCTTACTTCTAGTAGCTATCTTCAAAGAATTATGCATAACCCTTGTTTTCATTACCAATTATCCCATTCTATGCATGTTTCAAGGTCATCTGCAACAATGCATCCTCTTCATTATGGATTGGATCTATGTGGACAAACCACTGATCAGTAGCAGCATCTTATCAATGTCCTTATCTTTCTTCATCTTCCTACTGCACTTCAGATAGATGATGGTTTTTATTTGTTGAAGGCATGAGATTCAAAGCTGGGAGGCTTAGTTTAGGAGGAGATATAATGAATTAAAAGCAGTAGTAAGTAGCAAGGAGGGTACTGTAACCTATCCCTCTTCAGTCCACCCCTCCCAGACCAACAGTTATAGGAGAAACATGTACAGCACATGTGGTGGATATTTCCAAATCTATTCATCATTTTGCACTGACTGAAATTTGGGTCTTTCCCAATGCCCCTGAAGAATGCCACTGGTGAATATGAAAACTTGAGTTGGCTGCAGAGGAATCAGGGAAGACCCCATTTCAGTAGGTGCAAGGTGATGAATGGACTGATGTTAAAAGCAGTTAAGAATATAGGGCAAGTGCAAGATGTCCTGGTTACAACATAAGCAAATATATCAACTCAGATAAGACTTTCATTTAAAAATTTATGCTTCAGTTTCTCAGTATGGACTTATTGATAGGGGACACTTGAGCTAATGCATATAAATGTGTTTTTTAAATGTTAAGGCATTATGCAATTAAAGATGAAATTACTAATACTGATTTTTAAAAATCATTTAATTCAGGCTTTAGATCATTAGTTTCTAGATCTTCTAATTGTATATGCCTGTGTGTGTTTGTATTAATTTGCTACCCACATACATTTACTAAATCATTAGTTTTGAAGTGAAAAATATGTATGTATCGTTATCTTTCCTATAGTGTTCTGATAGTTAGAAGGACAGGAAGGAGAATCTTAAAAGTGAATACATTTAGCTTTATGAGTGACTCTTAAATTTTCAAACCTTTTCCTCATTTATCTCAGACAAGTGAAATCGCTGTGGAACATGAGACCAAAAAATCAATGTTTAGAAACTACTACTTTAGATGCTATCTTTCAGGGGTATAAAACTTTTATTGCTTCAGATAATAACATCACAGAAGATGATTTTACAAATTCAGAAAACACTCAAGCATCATTAAAAAGTGACATCAGTCATGACCTCTTAAATACCACTTGAACCAAACTTTGAATGCAGTCCTTCTGTGAAATTATCACTTTAAATACTAGCTTGCTTGACCACTTGAAGTGTGAAAATATTCAGCATGTTAAAATGCATACTTCTGCTTCTGTAGTAAATAATAAAGAGAATAAATAGCTTCTATCTCAATCTATTTATATTTGGCTCTGCATCTGCCTTGTGCAGTAAGTCATAAACTTACAAAAAATATGTACCATATCTCACTCCTTCTCATTTATCTGTTTTCTACAATAGCAACTAGGATAAGTTTGACTTTCTATTTGCATTGTAAGTGATTTAGGAGGTAAAATAGCATTTAAGATTGAAATAGTATATAGTAAACTGAATGACAGCACCCCAAATCTTAAATTCTGGAATCTGAATGTTACCTTAAAAGGAAGATGTGATTAGATTAAGGGGACTGAAATGGAGATGTTGTTGGATTGCCCAGGTCCAATATCATCACAATGATTCTCATGCAGAAGAAATTAGGGAAGGCAATGCAGTGATGGAAGCAGTCATGAAGTTGATGCAATTTAAGGGTGGAGAAGGGGTCAGAAGCCAAAGGATACAGGAGCTGTACTAGGCAAGCGTGTGGACTCCCCATGAACAGGGATAAAGGAACCAGCCCTGCCAACACTGTGGACTTCTGACATCCAGAACCATAATAAAAGAAAACAGTTGTTTTAAGCCCCTAAATTTGGAGTAGTTTGTCACTGTATTTGCAGGGAACTAGTCTAATAAGTAATAATCAGAACAAGTCCATTCAAATTAAAGGCTAGGCTACAAATGCTGGCATTACATGAACCTGCTGAAATCTTTTTTTAGGCACCAAGCACTACAGAACATTTAAAATTGGCTTCTGCAACAAGGCTGAAGATCAGGTTTTAACAAGGATTGCTTTCTGATTCACCTTTTTGGTTTACTTTGCCTTTGAATGTTTTGGTTGACACTGTATACAATTAATAGTTAAAAGGCAAAATATGCTTAAATGCACCAAATAGGTTTGTAAAGTATTTATAACAGGACTTCTAAGGGCTGGAGGTTTAAATTCTCCTGAAATTCATATGACAAAATCCTAACACCAAAGTGATGGTGTTGGGTGGGCCTTTGGGGGTTGATTAGGTCATGAAGACAGAACCTTCATGGGAAGAAATTAATGTTCTTATAAAAGACACCAGGAGAAGGACCCTTTGGCTCCTTCTTCCCTGTGAAGTTACAATGAAAATATAGGCCCCTATGAACCAAGAAGTGGTCCTTACCACATTTGGAATTTACTGGTACCTTGTCCTGAACTTCCTGGTCTGTTATTGTAAAGGAATTGTTTGTTGTTTATATCACACCTATTTATGGTATGTTGCATAAATGGAAGACAGAAACTAGAGGATCTGAATATAATTAAAAGTATAAACAAGAGTAAACTTGCTAACTCTGTTTCAACTGATATCAGAACTCAGAGCTTGAATAGAATTGCCCACTGGACTTGCCCACTTCTCACTAATACCCCTTCTTTAGTCTTTAGACTCAGACTGAATTATACCACTGCCTTTACTGGTTATTGGTTTTGCAGAGAGCAGATCAGTTCTCAACCATCATCATTGTTTGAGCCAGTTGCCATAAATAATCTCAAGTGTGTATGTTTGTGTGTGTGTGTGTGTGTGTGTTGTAAGTAGAATAGGATGCCTGAGATGCAGAATATCAGAAGACAAATTATGAATTGGAGTGACTAAAGGAAAAGTCAAGGGATGCCATCAAAAACTTCGGAACAGTGTTGTGACATGTTTTTTTTCAATGAATGCCATTAATCTTGATTGGAGAACATACTATTTTTAAAAATTGCATGCATTTATGGGGCATAGTGTGGTAGTTCAAACATTTATATAGTGTGTAATGATCAAATATGGGTAGTTTAAATTTCTATTTCCTTAACCTTTTAAAAACTTTTATTCATGCACAATAATTGTACATATTTAATTAATATTTTAATGTTTGCAATATATACTGATTAAATTAGTAATAAATGTTTCCATCTCATTATCATTACTCTATGCTTGAGGTCTCATAATTCCATTTAGTTATTCATCAAATACATAATAGATTATTATGTAGTCACTTTTGTTGTTCAGAAACTTCTTGCTTTGATATAATCTCATTTTTCTGTTTTCTATTTTTGCTTTCATTTCCTGTGCTTTTTGGGATCATATTCAAAAGAATCATTGACTATACTATGTCCTGAAATGTTTCACCAATTTCTTCTTCTAGTAGCTTTATAATTTCAGATCTTTCATGTTGGTCTTTGATCCATTTTGAGTTTATTTTTGTGTAGAATGAGAGATAGGGTCAAGATTCAATCTTCTGCATGTGAATACCTGATTTTTCCAGCATTATTTATTGAACATGCCTAAATAAAGTCTGGCATTCTTCCATAATCATTTAACTCAAATTCACCTCCTGGAAAAGAATGGATTTATTGGGGTCATGTTTATAGCATAGGGATTAGTTTGCAAATGGTCAAGAATATTTCACAACATACTACATTTTAATAAAACATGATTAAAACTAATTTAGAAACATAATAGAAATAAAGTAATTTAAATTCTATCCTCTGTGTATAAAATAGATTCTTACCCAACACATCTTTTGATTTTAATCAAAAAACAAAATAAATAAATAAACAAAAACTTCTGTTTCTGTCTGTGAAGAATTAACTGGTATAGGAACTTGAATTCGCCAAAGAAAAATGAATAAAAAAATTGCTATATAAAACCAGACCAAATACATGCAATATCTTCAGACATTGGACAAGAGCAACACAGATCTGTATTCTGGAAGAAAAGGAAAACAAAAAGAGTGGGTCCTGTGTTTATATAGTTTATTACCTGATGGCTTTTTTAGGCTTCATGTGAAATAAAACTTCAAACAAATTTCAACAGAATTGCCTCATCCAGGAGACAGGGGAACTTGGGATGACCAAACTAATTAGAATTTGCAGAGTAGAATCTAGGGGGAGAAGGGAGCTGAGCCTGTAGCAAACTCAAGAGGTTTTCAGAAGGACTCCCTTAGTTTACTTGCTTATTTTTCTGAAGATACCAGTGGAATTGAATTACTGAGCAATTTATTTAGCATCTTCTAGAGGCCTTTGGTATAGAACATTTCAGTAGAACTGAATCTTCGGAGTCTCTAAAGCTTAACATTATAGTGTGGTTAAGTTCATCCCAGAATCAACTCCACTGAACTGTAATGTCATCATGTAAGAGAAACCCAAGACACTGCACCTTGTGATGACCACTATGGGACAAGACCTCCTATATTGTCCTAGGGAGATTTCATTAGCTTTAGAAAATGTACTTTAGAATTTGTAAACCCTAGGTTGAATTTCTTTCTGTGCAAATTGGTATGCCTTTTCAATATCAAATAATAAGAAATATGTAACTGATTTTGATTGTCTTTCTCTTCTACCGCTGGTCTGGTCTATAAAGTCCCCATGGACTGGCACCTGTATCAGGAAGAAGCAAGAAGACATGGTGCAGGTCTTTATCCTCTGCTTCAACTCTAATTTTATCAATAGAAATTCATTGGTCACAGCATTTTTTAAAAAAATAACTTCTTGTTTCTATTAAAATAATAGAAACCATTGACATTAAGTTTAGGTCTAAATTTATTAACCCTGTTTTCTCAACTTTTTGGTTAAAGTTGTGGTAAGACATGATACAAACCAAATCAGGGTGTGAATTATATTTTAATCCCTTACTGTCTGTGATTTCTGACAATTTATTTAATAGATGTATGATCCCATATTTTCACTATAAAAGGAGGACACATAACATTACCTCCTAAATTCCTGCCACACAGTGATGCAGTTACATGGTCAGCACTTAGCAACAATCTCCCAAATAGTAGCTATTTGTATAAATTTCACCAGTGGTTCTCAAACTTAGCTGTATGTAGGGAAGATCTGGGGAATTTAAAACAAACAAACAAACAAAATACCCCAAACAAATTAATGTATAGGTCCACTCCTTCAGAGAATCTGATATTACAATTTATCTGGGATGCATCCTGGGCTCTTGGAATTTTAAAACTCCACAGACGATTCTAATGTACAAATTTAAGAATAACTGAATTAAGTGCAATGTTCTCAAAAGAAAGAAATATACTGGATCAGTACATATGTGTTTCATTACATAAAAAACAGAAGCACATAGAAAGGTTATCATGTAGCTCAAAGTTGAAATAAAAGAGGAAATTGCTACCTTCAGGTAGAACTCATAATCTAGGTGCAAGAGGTAAATGTCTGCCTCTTGAGATGTTTAAACAAAAACATTTGTCACCAAACTTTGTTTCCCAACTTGAGAGAAAGATAGAGAGTATAACTGAACTAAGGATACTTTGATACTCTACAAAACAAAGCAAAACAAGCAAAAAAATAAAAAATAAATTGCACAGGGATGAAGGGGTAATTCTTCAAATTGAACTGGAGGCACTTTTACTAGGATAAAATGAAAATGAATGAGAAGAAGACAAAATAAGTTGGTCAATAAATATATACACTCTACAGTTATCAGTGATGTAATAACTTTCCATCTTAACAGTTTTTAATTATAAAGCTGTACATCTATATTTTATTGATAATAGTTCATAGCTCTAGGCCAAGCAGCCCTAAGAAACTATACTGCATGATACATAGGTGCTAATAATTAAGCAGTGAATTCCAAGGAGGTGGTTGTCCAGGACCTCAGCAACTGCATAAATTCTCTGTTCTGATTGTTGTACCTCGTTGCATAGGTAATACATAATCTGGATTATGGAGCTCATTTTTACAGCAAGTGAATTTTGACAACCATGATTCACTTTTGGTAGAATCTGTGCCCTAAGGCACTGATACAGCATGGCATTAGCACAATGCTCCAGGAATCTTGGAAAGGCAGCACTTTATACAGGACAGACACAGATACACTCAAGCACGTAGAGCAGATCTTGGATAATGATGCAAACTTCTTGAAGATATTCAGAGAGTAAAAAATATAACTATTAGAGTGGCTTATTTTACCATATGTTTAAAAGGACAGAACTGAAATAAATTTACAAACTCTTTAAAGCTAAAACACAATGATTACCACTATTTTTATTGCCTACATAAAGGGTGGAGTCATGATACCCTTACATACAAAATTAAATTAAAGCTAAAAGGAACGCTCAGTGTCTGCATACGCATTTCTGACCTTGGCAACATCCAATCGAAAGAAGTCAAGCTGACAAAATCACAGCTAACTGTGAAATAGGTTTGGGATTATCTCATATACATACCATGGTGGGAACCTAACAGATACACACTAATGACAATACAGTCAGTAATTGAACCAAGGAATGTTTTCTCTTACACACATGATAATTTAGCCTTTTTAATTAACAAGAGGCAGGGTACTGTTTTATACAATGGGGAAATAGAAGCCATTTAACAAAAAAGAAAAATAATCTATTACAACCCTAGATTTTGTTTTACACATTGAATGTTAAAATATTCTTAAATAGGTTAGGAGCTATATATGTGTACATACACACACATATGTATATATATACACCCACACATATATACATATATGTAGTATATATCAAGAATGAAAGAGATACCATGTGAAATAGGTACTATGTGTATATATATACACCCACACATATATACATATATGTAGTATATATCAAGAATGAAAGAGCTACTATGTGAAATAGTGGCACTTTTGTATGCAGGAAAATTCAAGTTCAGTGAACAGAAAGCAAAGGTTGGGGAAGATTCTACTCTGGAAAAAAGAAATGTTTCCGAATCAAATTTGAGGCCAACTGTACATAATCTTTTGTGCTATTCAAGTAACACACACACATAATTGTGCATCAAGCCTGGAATAGGTCACACAGGTTATGAGGCCCATTGGAGTAATCAATATTAAATCTTGTTGAACTCTTTCTATCATGAGCAGACCTCTGCCTTCTTGTTTTAAAACTTAAGTGCACACATTACCTTCCTGTTATGGTTTGGATATGAAGTGTCTGCCCAGAGCTCCTGTGTTAACGTAGGAATATTCAGAGGTGAAATGATTGGATTGTAGAGTTGTGACCTAATCAGTCCATCCTAGCTTGAATGAACTGAATAGGGGGTAACTGCAGGCAGGTGGGGCATGACTGGAAGAGCCAAATCACTGGGGGTGTGCCTGGGAAGACCACATCTTCCCTGTGTCCTCTCTCTCTCTCTCTCTCTCTCTCTCTCTCTCTCTCTCTCTGCTTTCTGATGCTGTCATGAGGTGAGGGTCTTTCCTCCCCTGGGTCCTTCATCCTCAATATCCTCTCCTTGGGTCCAGAGCAATTGACTCATCATCTATGCACTGAGAATGAGCCCCAGATAAACTTTTTCTCCGCTAAGTTGTTCCTGTCAGACATTTTGGTCACAGAAATGCAAAGCTGACTAAAAAACTTTCTGAACTACTTTTTCAAAATCAGAAGGTGTATACCTATTTTACACTCATGTGGGGTATGTTATGTTTTTCCATAAAAGCATGAGAATTTATTGTATTCTAACTGCAATAACATTGATTCAATGAATTTCAGGAGATTTTTACATTCAATATCTCATTTTTCAATGCAAATAAAAAATATTTGTGGGTAAGGTTTTATGTTAAGCAAAGAGGGAAAGATGAATGCAGAAGTGCAATCTCCACTTCTCAGTGTTCATGAACAGTTGATCTATAACATACTGTATGTTGACACAGCATGTCATGGTCAGAGAGGGGAGCAGAGAAAGATGAGACATTATAAGAACCAAGGGTTGGCAAACTGTAGTTAAAATATTTAAGACTCTTAGGACAACTGGTTTGGGTCCCAAGTCCTTGATACTGTTGTTCTGTGAAAACAAACACAAGCAGGGCATAAACAAATTAGAGAACTGAGCGGGGAAGATGGTGGATTCTACCCACTGGTCATATTTTGCCTTTAATTTAGGTCTTAAAGGAACAGATGGAATTAAATACCTGGAAAAAAATACAAATATGACACTGCAGGGATACAATAGTCAAACACAAAGCAGTGATCTGTGTCCTGGAAATGCAAAAATAAAACTTGAAGTGTCTACTCCCATGTTATACAACTGACAGTTAAATTAGTAGATTGCCATGTTCAATAAATACAACAACTTTATTCTTACTAATGAGAGAAAAGTCCATAATAATGTGGTAAAAATAGGATTCAATCATTCAAAAAACAGGTTTGCCTTTTAACTCCTGCTGTTTGCACTGAACTTGGCTTCTATAGTCTCAGAAACACATGCTTGCTAAATTCTAAGTACGTAGTAATTACAGGTTTCTATCTGTCACATAGGAATTACATTTACTGGCTTCAAAAGTGATTAGCATATGTGGTAAGCTCCACTTGCTTAGAATGTTGAAGAATAAAAAAGAAAATAGGTAAACTTACCTATAATTGCGTGGTTAGTACCATGTAATTAATCTTCCCTGAAACACCAGTTAATTCTGAATTAAAGGTTTCAAAACAGATTGAATTGGAAATGGATTCACTTTTTAATTTTCTTTTGCTCAACATCGTAGGGCAGATTGAGTTTCATTCTCTCACCATTGGCTACAAGTGGAAATGAACCCATTTCCTTTAACACACTCCCATTGTAAATGACACATAAACATATGTTCTTGCTGGAGTCTCAATTAATTATGAGAGAAACTGTGAAACACCTTATGTGCCTCTTCTAGAAATGTAAAATGCTATCAATCATTTTTGCCTATTGCCTTGGAAAAATCAGTGGTGTTGTATTTAGGGTAAAATATGGGGGAAAAGTTTAGGCATCTGGATTAAAAATAAATAGACCATGGGCTGGGGTTGTGGTTCAGTGGTAGAACACTTGCCTTGCATGTGTGAGGCACTGGGTTTGATATTCAGCACAGCATATAAATAAATGAATAAAATACAGGTCCATCAACAACTAAAAAAATAAAAATAAATAATAAAAATAGGCCAAATTACCATGAAGACTTTCAAATCAAAGGTACTGCAAATATACAAACTGGGATCAAGGAATGACTTTTAAACGTTTGTCATTCATATCCTTAAACATTTCATAAAATCAATTATCTACATCAAAAGTGAAATCTTGAGCCCTGCTATACTTCATTAGGTCCATCAACCATATCACTAGCTTCTTTGTATAAATTATTCTCATATCAGTACTCAAGAGAAGAATTAAATGCTTTTCAAAAAGATGAAAAAACACATAGACTCTGTGGTTTCTAGTCTTTTGATTGTTAATGAGCCACAGATCTTTTGTGCTATTGAATCATCTCTAATTAGTCTTGATGTTACAAGATACACTCTCTTACCACTGATCTTTTCATCCTGTGAAAACCTTCTTTCCACATAGAATGACAAAGCCTAAATAACCTATAAGATGTGTTCATTCTACACCTAAATTTTGCACTGAGTGAAACTGAAGGTTAAGAAGATGGTTGCAGAGCTAGTAAATAATAGCACTTTTTCCCTGCTTTCAAAGTAGAAGATCTAGCTGAACAAAAGAAATTTGGAGAAAGGAGGGTGAAACAGATCATCTCACATTCTCCTGTATGGGTAAATGTGAACTGGTGGGACAGTACAAAGCTTTAAATTGGCTGAGAAAATTAAAGTCTTATTTTAAGAATTAAAAATAAAGTTATAAGATCTGAACTTCTATCTATCATTCTCAGGAATTTTATCTATCACTCAAAAGCTAATAACCTTGGCCAATTTATTTTTCAAAAGGGGGATGATTATTTAATAGAATACTTTTGAGGTGGAGGTGATAAAAATACAATTAAGCATCATGCAATGACATTTAATTTGACTACATATACATGGACCAGGTATAAGTTATACGATGCTGTAAAATTCCTATGACATATTTTTATTGTACTGTTTCTATGTTTCGATACACAAATACTTACCATTTTGTTACAGTTACCTATAGTATTCAGTCCAGTAACATTCTAGTCAGGTTTGTAGCCTAGGAGCAAGGAACATACAATTCTAGGGGTGCAACTGGTTGTACCATTTATGTTTATATAAGTGATGATGTTTGCACAACGATGAAATCACCTAAAGATGCATTTCTCAGAATTTATCCCAGTTATTATGTCATGCATGATCATACAAAGGTTAAGTTCTGATAAATCCATTCTATAATTATGCAAATATCTATTGAGTATGTACCAAAAGTCAGATGGAGTGATATACAGTTAAATAAGAAAATTAAAGTCCTCAATAATAGAGAATTTAGTTTTCTGGTGGAGAAAAAGGGTGATGAATCAATAATTCCATTAAAATTTGGTATAGTGTTATGATGTGGTATGCATAGACTTAAGGAATCACTGTTTAAATTTTGGTATCAAGATATTAAATAATAATGGTTTTTAAAATGGGAAGACACTGCCTTTTTCTTCCATCTGCTTGGTCATTTCTTTTTTGATAGGGATCAGCTTTAATACCAAATCTTCAGAAGATAGCTTGCCTGTACAATCATCATTACCTCATCAATTTATTCCTCTACTGTAATATAATAAATCCTCTGTGTAACTTTCTTGTTTATGCATTTATTTGCTTATTCTCCTTACTTCTGTTCTAGTGTTCAACACCATATACCCAAAGGCTGGATCAGTGTTAGGCACATAATACATGTGCAGCTAATATTTATAGATTAATTGACTAATGATACTATACAAATATATGTCCCCTTAAATACAAATCTAGGTAGTAATCTTTTTAAAAAATCATTATTGATTCAACTCTGAGTTTCTTAAACTTAAGAAAACACAGACATATTTCTTCTTGTTGAAGAGTAAATTGTGTTTCATTGAATGTATGTGTCATACTTCCTTAGTCATTCATCCCTTGATGCACATTTTAGGATACTTACATGTCTTGGATATTGTGGAAAATGCTTTGGTAAACATGGTAGTATTCTGAATTCAGAAGGAAGGATAGTCTGCCATTGTTACAACCTTAATGGTTCTGAAGGACATTAAGTTAAGGGAAAGGAGCCAGATACAAAATGACAAATGCTACAAAATACCACTTACACAATGAATCCAAAATAATCACAGAAGCAGGGAGTAGAATGGTGGTTGCAATGGGCCAGTCAGGGGGAAATGGAGAAGTCTTAGTGGAAAAGTACTTAGTTTAAGTTTTATAATTACTGAAGATCAATGCAGCATAGTACTTTAGTTACCAGTACTTTATTTTATTCTTAAAATATTCCAATAAGGTAGAACTTATGTTAAGTGTTCTTATCCAAAAAGATAATAATAACAAGTGGGAAGTTGGAAACAAACTTTTGGAGGTGATGAATAGGTTTCTGGCATGAATTATAGTATTGGTGTACACTTGTCTCCAAACTAACCTAGTTGTGTATATTAAACATAATAGTGTTTTCTTGTCACTCATACATCAACAAAGAGATTTTTAAAAATAAAAGATAACAGGGCATAGCCACAACTGATCCAAAACTATAGGCTACCTCTCTTTTCTTACTTGCCTGATACCCATTCAGCTTTCTTTTAGGAATGCCACCATGTTTTCCTTGGGAAGTGACGTCTTGCTCAATTGGGGTTTAAGTGGTTTTTCTTTTTCTTTTCTTTCCTTTGCTTTTCTTTTCTCTTCATTTCACTGAAAACCAGACTGAGAATGAAATACACACATAGGAAAGCAAAAGCAAGATAAAATTTCCTAAAACTAGTCTTTTACTACCTGGATTCAACGCTAAGCCTGAATTCCCAAAGCACTTCTCCATTCTTATCTATCAATTGATACATGAAAATCCCTTGCTAACTATCCATCATTTTGTTGACTGATAATGACTTCATACCTATGAACTTCAGTTTCCATTTATTTCTTCTTAAAATCCTCATCATATATTCTATGTCTTTTACTCACAGATTTTGTGTACCTATTTCCACTCACTCAAAACCTACATTTAAACATGATCCATCAGATTATCTAACCTCATTTATCACCATGAATTCTTACCACAAGCTCTCTTGCTAATTGCCTCATTGGTAAATCATCCCTAAGCTTAGCTTCACAAACCAGGGAATCGAGGGGACACAGCATTTTCTTTTCTCTAGAAGGACTATATATAGGTGGATAACTTATCAGTTGGCTGTATTTGGGTGGGGTAGTCATATTTGGGCCATCTGCTGATGTGGTATAAAATTTGACTACCTACGGGGAAAGTGGACAGAAAGTGTTCCTGTACAGGCAATGAGCATGAGAGGCAATGCCATATTTGATAATAATGTTGCTACAAGGATGCACCATAGTAGGCGATCAATTAATAATTAATTACTACTTATGGTGGTCTGTGCTTGCCATGAGAAGGAACTCTTCAGCAATTACTGAAACATGCATGAACTAAGTAGTCAAGGCATCAGAGATTTCCTTGCTTCTTTTTACTTGATCTAATGCATTTGTTCAAGGTAGATAACCAAGGAGTGACCACTATTTTGTAACACAGATTTTTGTTACTCTCATTCCAAAAGACTCTTTTCCTTCAAGGTTGCAGAGAGTTAGGAAAAAACAAAACAAAACAGCATTTCTCTAATGAGAACCTGTACCTTTGCCAAACTTTCCATGTATGATTATTATGCTTACAAAGGACTTCCACATGTTATCAGGTCACCTAATATTTCAAAAGTTGAGGCATATACTTCCTCCCTTATTTAGGAGATAAGCAAACTAGAGAATTTTTGTGATTTCCTCCTTTCTGGAAACATAAACTAAGATCTCAATACTTTGGTGAGGGATTCTGGCTATTTTCTTTCATTTTCAGTTTGTTACCTTGAATATATAAACAGATGACTGATGCTGGCAATGTGTTTCCAAGATGCCATTATAAATTATACTACATTTTATTTCAATATTCAGACTTTTCAATGCAGGAGGAGTCATACAGTCACTAATTTTCATCACACTGAAAATGTTTTTCGTTAGTTATCAATCAATCATGATAAAATATTAGCCAATCTTTTAGGATATATTTCTGTTCTGAATTATAAGATTTTATGAATGTTATACAGCCAGAGGAAAAGAAAGGATAATTTATAACTGAAATGCCAAGTAGGTACTTTAACCTTCTCCTGCACAGTGAACTTATGTCTCCTTATATTTATTAGTGACAGCCATACTTTACTGTGGGATTGAATCACATAATAGACATCAATCAGTCATTCTCTCCTGAAGGAAAGACAGGCTCTCTATGCACAATGGCCAAATTCTTGGCAAGACAATTTTCAGAAGATAATAAAAACAGTAGTTCTGTTCAAATAGTTGAACATCAAATTTTCTTGTCATCTCTAATCTTGGTGTAAGTTTCTTCTACTTAAACATGAATAATAAACTTTTTTAGACTTCTGAGGAAGATAAATACTTAAGGATTAGTGGCTTAAAATGCAAAGTAATATGCATTGCTAGATAGATTTGGAACCCTTAACTTACAATACCATTTTTCTTAAGCTCTTTAGACATGAGTGGTTTCAGATAAAAGAATCCTTGAAGACATCTGCTAACACAAGAGGATATGTAATCAGAGAGGTATAGTGTAAAAGAAGCCGTATGTGTTCCCAAGGCTACATACCTACTGCCGAGTGGCAGAAGAGAGGCTTTGTGCCAGGTAGAAATGAGCCTGTTTGTTCAACGTATAGAGAGAACAAGTTGCAGATGAATTCTTCACAGAGACAGATGAAGATATTGAAAAAAAGAAAGAAGCACCATGTGCATGATTATGCTTACCTCCCTAGCACATGAGAGACAGATGCAGAGAATCTCTGTCCTCTATCAGATGTTTTGAAGCACAATAATCCTATCCTCAAGCGAACTTGACCCAACCAGCATCTGCAATAGATTAATAGAGGCTCAAGTTCTTTCCTTTTGGTGATGATTTGGAGGGAGAGAGAGACAGTAATAGGGATTGCTTTCTTATCTCTGCATGGCCTAAAGATAAATTAACATGCCAATTATATAGCCCTGGAAACTTCCAAGTAAAAGTATATCGAGTGCCTTGTAGTATGGATTTCTAGCTTGCAAAAGAGAAAAGAGGCCATGAGATGCTACAAATGATTTGCACAAGGCACTTGCTACTCCTTTATTTGCAGGCGTAGATGTTTACGTGTAGGGGTGAATGTGTATCTCAGTGCAGTAAGTGATCGTATTCCCAGTACTGTCTAAAATTAGACACTCATGTAATGATCTTCTTCAGAAAAGAGTACGTTTTTGAAAGGATTAGGAGTTAGAGTTCTTGCATTTGTTCTCATATGCAAGAAAATAAAATTCATCCTGGCAAAGATATGAAATGATTTTTGTACAACACTACAAATTATCAAACTGTATGTAATAGCAAATGTCTAGCAGGAAACCCAAATACTGTCCATAGGGACCTTGTTGGATAAAAATTAGCTAATCATCACAATGAAGAGCCACACAGCTACAGTGTAAAGAAAGAGGGATATCTCTATATGTTCCTCTAGAATAATTTTCCAGGAAACCTTATTAAATAAATCAAGAAGGGAAAATATGTGTATACCAAACTTTATTTTTATTAAGGGCTGATGGAATTATATATGTATATATACATACACATATATATATATGTATATATATATATATTATATATATATATAAAAAATATATATAGGGGGGCAAGTAGCCATGAACTGATGATTTTTAAAGTTGGATAAAAAGGAGCACGGTGTTCAAACATACTATTTTACATTTTGAGGTTTTAAATTTTCCATAATAAAGCCAACAGAAAAAAGAAAGAAGCAATTTACATTTGCAGAGAAAACCATTGCTAATATGCCCTATGCTATTATATTATAGGAGCTGTGTGTCAACCACAAGTGATTTCTCTCATTTAAACCCAAGTAGACGGTAAGAAAAATAGTCAACTAAGGAAATTTCTTTTGAATTTGGTTTCCACAGATCATTGCAGGAAACAAACTGTTAAATTAAGCTCTTTACAATGCTAGAATTGTTTATTCAAAGCAGAACCTGAGTTGCAATTTATGAAGAGTTGAGGAGAAGCAGTGCTGTCTTGATGACTGCTCTGAGGTGGAGGGAAGGATGAGCCCGGGTGTTAAGGCAGCCGCAGAAATCAGGGAGTGTCTATTAACCACAAAGGCTCTTGAACTTAAAGTTAATCCAATTACATGCTTACTTCCTCAGTGACATTAGCCACAGTTCAAATGCTCAATTTGCATAAACATGCATATGTTTAGTTTATTGAACTGGGCTGATGTGAATATTTCTATTATAGAAAGTTCAACAAACTAGTGCTGCAGTAGAACAAACATTTCCATTACACCAGAATCTTCGGTTGGTCAGAATTTATCTAGAGGTAGCTCCTTGTATTGAAACTCCAGCTCCGCTCATTATTGACTGTGTCAACTTACTTTCAGTTTCCTCATCTTTTAAACTACTAAAACTCATAGTACGTACTCATAGAATGGTAGTAAGAATAAAATACAAGGTCTATTTTGATGCCAATACCATGCTGTTTTGTTATTATAGCTCTGTAGCATAATTTGAGATCAGGTATTGTGATGCCTCCTGCATTGCTCAGAATTGCTTTGGTATTATGGATCTTTTGTTCTTCCAAATGAATTTTGAGACTGTATTTTTTAGTTCTGTGATGATTATCATTGATATTTTGATCATGCTTGATCTGTATCATGCTTTTGATAATATGTCCATGAAAAAAATAGACACAAAGACCAATAGAATAGGAGACACAGAGATAAACCAACATCCTTACAGTCATCTAATGCTTGACAAAGATGCCAAAAATACATTCTGGAGACAAGACAGTCTTTTAAACAAATGGTGCTGGAAAAACTGGTTACCTATATGTGTAAGAATGAAACCATATCCCTATATCTCATTCTGCACAAAAATCAAAGTGGTTCAAAAACTTAGAAATTAGACTGGAAAATTTGCAACTGCTGGAAGAAAAACAGAAATAGCGTCAACATTCCATCATATTGGTGGGGCACTGACTTCCTTACCAAGACACTTAAAGCTCAGGAAAGAAAACCAAGAATCAAGAAGTGGGATGGCATTGGATTAAAAAGTTTCTGCACAGCGAAGGAAACAATTGAGCACATGCAGAGTGGAAGAAAATCTTTGCCAGTCACTTGCTCTGATAGAGCTTTAATATCCAGAATATATAAAGAATTCAAAAGCTTAACACTAAAGGGCGAACAAGAAATAGTCCAATCAATAGCTGGGCCAAAGAACTAAACAGGTACTTCTCAAAAGAAGAAACACAAATGACCAATAAATATTTGAAAAAAATATTCAGTATCTCTATTAATCACAGAAATATAAGTCAAAACTACACCAAGGTTTTGTCTCACTCTGATCAGGATAGCAATTACCAAGGATACAATAATAATAAAGGCTGGTGAGAATGTGGAGGAAAAAGGACACTCATACATTTTGTTCTTCAGGTGATAGCAGTAAATTTTATTTTATTTTATTTTAATTTTTTGGAGGGTATTTTTGGTTTTTTTATTCATTTGATTATTTTTATTTTTATAGACCTCATTTTGATTCATTGTACACATATGGGGTACAAATTTTCATTTTTATGGTTATGCAAGATGTGCATTCATATTATTATTATTAATCATACATGTACATAGGGTAATGATTCCTGGCTCATTCCATCATTATCATACCCCCACTCCTTCCCCTCTCATTTCCCTTTACATAATCTCCATTCTTCTCTCACCCCCCACCGCCCCAACCAGATTTTATATCATCATCCACTTCTCAGGGAAAACATTCAGCCTTTGTTTTTGGGGGGATTGGATTATTTCACTTAGCATGATAATCTCCAATTCCATCCATTTGTCTGCAAATGCCATAATATTATTCTTCTTTATGGTTGAGTAGTATTCAATTGTGTATATATACCACATCTTCTTTATCCATTCACCTGTTGAAGGGCATCTAGGTTGGTTCCACAGTCTAGCTATTGTGAATTGAGCTGCTATAAACATTGATGTGGCTGTGTCATTGTAGTATGCTAATTTTAAGTCCTCTGGGTAGAAATCAAGGAGTGGGATAACTGAGTCAAAAGGTGGGTCCATTCCAAGTTTTCTGAGGAATCTCCACATTGCTTTCCAGAGTGGCTAAACCAATTTGCAACTCCACCAGCAATGTAAAAGTGTGCCTTTTTCCCCACAGCCACACCAACATCTATTATTATTTGTGTTCTTGATAATAGCCATTCTAATCAGAGTAAGATGAAATCTTAGAGTTGTTGTAATTTGCATTTCTCTAATTACTAGAGATGTTGAGCACTTTTTCTTATATTTATTGATTGCCTGTTCATCATTGGTGGGACTATAAATTAGTACAACCATTCTGGAAATTGTATGGAGATTCCTCAAAATCTGGAAATAGAATGACTGTATGACTCACTCAGCTCTCCCACTCCTCAGTATTTATTCAAAAGAGCTAAAATCCACATACTACAGTGATACAGTCACATTAATGTTTATAGCAGCACAATTCACAGTAGCCAAGTTGTGAAATCAACCCAGAGGCCCATTAATAGGTGAGTAGATCAAGAATATGTGGCATATATACAAAATGGAGTTTTGCTCAGCCATAAAGAACCATGAAATTATGACATTTGTCAGTGAGTAGATGAAACTGGAGAACATCATACTAAGAAAAATCAACCAAACTCCGAAAATGAAGGGTTGAATATTTTATCTCATATGAGGGAACTAGAGCAAAGTAAGAAGGAAAAATGGGTGAGGCAATCAGATATCATAAAATCTGGGGAAGATCCATGGAGTAAAAGAAGGAGATAGGGAAGGAGGATGGATGGAAAAGGGGAGGAGTAAATGCAAAATGAAAATTTAACAAAATTATGCTATTTGCATTATAAATATACCACAGTGATTGCATATGTATAAAGTACCAATCAAAAATAAATAAATGAGTGAAAGGAAGACAAGTAGAGTAGGGAAAGGAGAATAGGGAGATGGATGTGGGGATGAAAGGAGCTACTGGAGAGGATGAAATGTAGTAAATCAAATCTCCTGCAGGTGTGATTTTTCCAAAATATTTGCCAAAAAGAAACCCAACTATTATGAATAATGATAATGCACTAATAAAAGAAAAATAACACATTTAAAAGTAGAATTAAACATAATTAAGACACTTTGAAGCATACCTTGTATGATGGAAACATTTGATAAATATTCTTTCTTTGATATAAACCATCCCTTGAAATAATGATTAGGCAGATTAGATATCTTGTCTACATTGCACAGATTTAATAATCACTTTTTGGTAAGTGAGACATTCTGTATTTTGCTTTATTTTTTTAATGTTAAAGTCAGAGCTTTAAATATAGATTTAAAATCTTGACAAAATTCATGAATCTCTTCTCTTCCATGATCATGATAAGTTGTTTTGCTTAGTTTTTGTGGGCAAAGTCATCTGTGGCTTATAATACCTAAACAAGTTCTTTCTGTCTAGAGACTCTGGGAGAGTGTAGCAGGTAGAATAACACATGGACCCCCAAAGATATCCATGTCTTAATCAATGCAACTTGCAACTAGGTCATAATGGAACCAAATAAGCAAACAAACAAACAAACAACAGGAAAGGCAATACCTAAGGTCAGAAACTTTAAAATAGAAAAATTACCCTAGATTATCTGAATGGACCCAATCAAGGCAGTCCCTATGTCCCTTTAGAATTGTAATATGGAGGCAGACAGGTCAGTCACTGGGGCATCAGGAGATATGATTGAGACCGAAACCAGCGAGTGCTGAAGGATGAAAGAAACTCACTGAGACTGGCTTCGAAGCCAGATGACGAGGCTTTCAATAAGGTCACACATAAGGCCTCTGAAATCTGAATATGGCCTTGTACTGACAGTCAGCAAGAATACATGGATCTGAACTCTGTCACCACAAGAAAAAATTCTGCAAACAATCTGAGTGAGTAGGGAGTCACCTTGTCCCCTATACTTTCTGAAAGGATCTCAGTCCTGCAACTATCCTGATCTTAGATTAATAAGACCACTGTTGGTATTTTGACCTACAGAACTGCAAAATAAGAGATTGGTATTGTTTCAAGCTGCTAAATTTTTGACAATGCTTTGTGGTGCAATAGAAAACTACTACAATCAAGATAATAAAATATGCACTTAAAATTATAATGTATTCATATAAGTCCTAAAATTATATTAATAGTAAGACTTTAAATTTTTATTATGTTGCTGTCATGTTATCTTACCAGAATAAATGTACTCATCCATTAAGATCTCCATGAAAATTTAACTTGATAAAAATATTGAGACTGAAAATAAGACCATATTCACATTCTATGGGAAAATTCATAATATATTCTTTTGTGTGTATGTGTGGTGCTGGGGATTGAACCCAGGGCCTTGTGCATGCAAGGCAAGCTCTCTACCAACTGAGCTATATCCCCAGAATGATAATGCATTCTTAATGAGGTACAAATTGAGAAGAAGAAATATTGATTCATGTGTCCTCTAATGAGAAGATCTGAATCACTTGTGACAAAGGTAGAACTATGCTCTAAGGTACATCTCAACTTGATCCAACTCCAGATGTAGGAACTAAGCATATCAGAGTCACCTGCCCCTTACTTCACAGCAAATTCATTTCTGAGTTCTGCAGAAATGTTCCTTAGTTCTAGCAATTTTCTTTTCATTGAAAAGTCCTATGACATTGTGGTATGCATACAAAATTATTTAAATCAAGTTGAAAACTAAAGCTTGAATGTTTTAGACTCATAGAGTTATTTTCTTTACACAAAATTTAAAATACTAATACACCAAAGTTTTGGATGGATATGAAGTGCAAGATAATGTAATCCTCACAGAAGCTACAGGAAGTGAGCATTTTAGCTACTTCAAAACCTAGATATTAACAGGTCATCAGGAGTTTTTTTTATTAGTTATTTAATTCATATAATCATGATAATGTACAATATTCTTAGAAAATATCCATGAACTTCACAGATAAAATAGAAGATTAAAACAGAACAAATAGAGAAAAATGCTATTTTTCTGGTATTTGGAGCTGGGAGAGTTGGTGGAGTGGGTGTGGGAGTGTGAGCAGAGAAGTGAAATTTGGTTTCTCTTTGATGTTATGTTACTAAAGAATCAAAATTTACTATCACACATAGTAGGCAGTGCCCTAACTCTCCTGAATAGGAGGAACCCTGCAATACAATAGCAAGTAAACTCAGTTCTATGAAATGTGCCTTGTAACATTTTATTTCTCAGCAGCATATGAATTTCCCATGTGATTCAGGTGAATTCTTAGTTATGTAGGGTCTTCCAGTGCATTCTGTCAGTCATTTCCCCATGGAACACAATGATTAAATGTTTTATATCTATATCTTCAGTTAGGACCATCCTTAGCATTCTGTAAAATTGAGATCAAATTTTTAGTTTGTTTTGAGCAGTTGTTATGTTTACATATTCATTTATACAGTTATGTTTCTAAAGGGTATGTGGCTTTTATTAGGTCAGCCTGTGATTTGGAATTAAATTATCCAATTGCAATGTCTGTAAAAATCTTCCTGGTCACGTTTTGATGTAAGTTTTGATAATTTTATATATATATATATTTTCATATATATATATATATAGATACCTTTATATAACTTAAAAATATTTTTTATTCTAATGTAATTAGTTGATATTTTTTATCGAGTAAGGATTTTTAAAAGACACAATTAGATCTAAAGATAGATGCAAAGAGTTTTACAGAAGGGAGTTTGAAACAGTATAAGTCCAATAGTTTCTGAGAGATCATGTGGAGAATTGGAGAAAAAGTTAAGAAGTTATAAAGTGATGTGAGTGCACATAGCCAATAGAGTACTGTTGAATGCATGTAGAAAATAATCGATTTTTTTGTTTTTTGTATTTCAGAGTTGCTGTATTTGGGAGGGTGGTGGGCAGCATGCAATTTAGGGAATTGTTATTTCCTCAAACACAGGTAGCTTTTAAATAATGTAGTTAGGATTCAAACTCATGTCTTTCTGATCTCAAACTTTTATCTCTAACACCACCCTGACAAGGAATTGGTAAGACCAGAGAGGATTGTTCAGCTAACCTCCTCTCTGATATACTAAGAATAATACTGGGAAGATGTAAAACCACATTAACCCAACATGTTGTCATGGTTGATAGTAAAAATTACTTTTATTTCTTCTTATCTGAACCTTTAACTTATTCTGTTCTTTATAGTTGAAACTCCATGGAAAGATATAAATACAGACTTTTTTGAATTTTGCATATTCAAATGACCCTTTCTCATAAAAGGTGGATAAAATAAATATGAATAAAGTACTGGGATATTATTGGGGGTCGAATCCAATGTTTCTCATGTGAGATGAAAGGGAATGGTTCCAGTATAGGAAGTCACGTTCCAAATCTGAGAGATGGCATCTGTTAATTGATGAAATGAAGATGCCCAGGATCAATACCTAGCCGAGTATGTACAAAGAAACAAATAAACAGAACAGAGATGTAAACCTGAAACAATTGAAGAAGGCCCCACACTATTTACAATAAGGTGGCTTATCAGACTCTTGGGTATCCCAAAAGAGTCACTTGTGTTAACTCTGGGTATAAGGTACTCATTTTCCTCACTCAGTGACTATAATAATCCTGTCACACTGGGTTGTCGTACAGAATAAATGAAATAATAACTGTAAAGCATCACATCATCCCTATTACACAGCGCATGCTCATTAAATATTGGCATCTCCTGCCAGGACTTTCTGTCACTCAAGTGTTGGTGGGGGTGAAACAGGTAGTACGGTGCAAATCTAAATGCTGAACTTCAGACAAAGAGTCCAGGAGCCCAGCATTGTGGGTTTCGCTATGTAGTTTTACACAGTGATATAGTCACTACAGTATATTAATAAGTCGACCTCCACATGGTAGGCATTATTATAAGCCTTTCTGGTTCATTTCCTGCTGACATCTATAGCACCAGTGACAGTATCAAATGGAATGGAGGCATATTAAAGTAGGGATGTGAATGCAGTGGAAAATGTCACGCATACCAGAATTGTTTAGGAGAAAATGCATGCCGTTCTGAAGGTACGCCTTACAATAACCACATTGATTTAATATGATCCTTATAAAACTCAAGGGCACCTGCTGAGCTCATTAATTTATAAAACCTTTGTGCAGATATTTGGATAATTTCCATGATGCTTTGGAAGTGTTAAAAATAAAATATGGACCACCATCATCACCTCGGTAGACCCCAAGCTATAACTACTGTTCTAGTCACTAGAAGGTGATGAATAATGGAATCAGCTGAGGTTGAAAAGAAGGGAGGCATGATTTTTTTTTTTTTTTTCTAGAAGCCTGAAGGAGAGAATGTGGCCCTCCATGTTTGATGGCTGCTCTTGTGTCTGGGAGTAGCAATAAGGAATGACTCAGAGCTCCCTCCTTTCTTGCCCTCAGAGTTGAAAGCATCCCGATTAAATTGGAGAACAGCACAGTGCTTTCATTACAATGGGGACTGTTCTTGCCAAAAGGGAATTTTCCTTAATTAATGAGAAAGTACTCCTTTTAAGTACTATACAATGAGGTCATTGCAATGCAACTTTCTCAGCAAGAACAGTTGCTTCTGAATACTGGACTTTGTAGCTGAGGTGGAGAGGCAGTTTAGTATAATTGCTAAGATAATAGGATTTGGAGTCAGAACAACTTGCCATCAACTCTTGGCTCTCAGGTAACTTTTTAGTAATCTCAAATGTGCTGTTTCACTTCTCTGCCTTGGTTTTCTTTTCTGCAACAGTGGGTATATTAATTCCTATCCCAGATTGATTTTTAGGATTCAATATGGTAAGGAGAGTGAAGAACTTAATACAGCACTTGGGACATTGGGTATTTATTAAATGGTAGTTATGTCATCCCAATATTTTTATTATTAGTCTTTTTGATTCAGTAGTGAGAATTTTAATAATTTTATGTAATACATGGTTTTTCAGAGGAAGCAAAAATCTCATTATTCAGCATGAGTTAATGCCAAACACTTCGCTTTTTAACTTCTGCTTAGGTCTTGAAACTGTAGGTTCATTAAAAACTATAAGCCTAAATAGTGATGACAGATTAGTTATTTTTCTTGCTGTTGTTGTTGTTGTTCCTTATAGAAGGTTGAGAAGGAATCTGAAGTGGTACCTAGATTCACTGGAATCAAGCACTATGATTGGTGGTGACACTTGCTCAGCGGGAAAGGAAGGAACTTAAGGGAACACAAGCCACCCACTCTCTATCTCTGACCAAGATAAGTGGCCTCCCATCATATTGGAATGAGAGCAATAGGGAACTGAACTGTGTAATATTTAAGTTGCTTGGGTCTCCATGGACTTGGACTTGGCCAAGTCCATGATTTTGAATTTATGAAACATTTAAAACATTGTTCATCCATGTCTGGCGATGTAGCTCAGGGGTCAGGAACTTGTTTAGCATGCATGAGGCCCTGGGTTCAATCCCTAGAACCACACACACAAAAAAATTCTACCAGTATTTCTTAAGACTTTTCTTAACACACCTTGAATAATCAAGTGCTTAAAAGGATGAAAAAAATGGCAGAGTTGATACTTTTATATTTGTTGGTGCATCGTCTCAATACTGTGCTGCTTGGATGAGAAAGAATTGCAGTTTGGAAACATAACAATTGATTTGCCAATTAATTGTCTTCTCATGTCAGCATGTTGGAGTTTCATTGGTTAGGTAGGCCCCATAAATAAAAGGATAGAACTGGTACTTTATTATCTACTTTTCCTAGAAGGAGATTAAATGTACTGAGAGAGATTAAAAAATTTACATTTAAAAAAGGAAATTTGTATTAGTATTCATTTAAGATCCATAGATGGCCTATAATCCCATTGCACAGGTACGCGCTGATGATATAAATTATGCAGCACAAAAACTATAAAAGTGAAAGTGAGGAAGGTAAGGCCTTTCAACTTGTTTTCTTCAACAGTAGATATGTTTCAACAGTGGGAACAGTCTGTGTGTGTGTGTTTCTGTGTGTGCATGTGTGTGTGTGTGTGTGTGTGTGTGAGAGAGAGAGAGAGAGAGAGAGAGAGAGAGAGAGAGTATGCATGCTTGATAGGGAAAAAATAGCCAAGGGACACACATTTATTAGTTTCTTAGTCACCACACTACTAACACTATACTCGTCTGAACTTCATTTTGCTGTTTTTTGGAATGAAAATACTAAGGATTATCACAGGAAGCAATGGTAGGAAATGTAGAAATGAGCTGGAGCTTGCTTTATCATAGGGCACTTTTTCTTCCGTTTCTGTCTGTTCTACTCTCCTATTTTGCAGTTGCCCACTGTCACTTCTTAAGTGCATAGTGTGGTAGGAAATGTCTGCACCAGCTGCAGCTCTAGAGATGGAGACCTGACCCCTTGTGGAGGTCCTGAATAGGTGATAACATGAGACTTTTGCCCTGACTCTGCCCTAGCCCACTGGCCATTACTCACCTTTTGAATTTCAGTCAGCTACCTGTCTCAGGGGTGGAAGCCTTGGGAAATAGGGGACAGGATTTTTTAAAATGGATATAGGCAGATTCTTCCATCAAATCCACTTCTCTGTACATAGTATCTCTCCTTGCCATTCAATCCCTGTTGTGAACCTGGCCATTTCTTCCTCATACCATTATTTTGGGATAGGTTTTCTGTATTAAGGTGAGTGCCTTTGCTTTTGAATTGCTTGTTATAAACTTGTATTTTAAAAACTGTAATTTTCCCTGAATATTGGTCCTATGTGTTCATTCTGTTCTTCTCAGTTCCTAAAGATCTGTTTCCTCCTTCTATGCTCACCACACCTCTAGTGCATGTGCACACACACACATATGCAGGCATTACCATTCTGTTTCCCAGAGCACAAAAAATGATGATTAATTCCCATACAGTTTAAGGAAATTATAATATGTCTGTTATAAAGCTTTGTGCTTGTGCATATGTGTAAATGTGAGAGACAGAAAGATAGAAAGAAAGAGATTTCTAGGGCTGGGGTTATAGCTCAGTCCTAGAGTGTCTACCTAGCATGCATAGGAATGGGTTCCATCTCCAGCATGTTAAGAAAAAGAGCACGGAAGAAATGTCTTGCACAGTTTTTCTACTATCTAGCTCCTAGAGTTCCTCTCCCCTCAGTTCATATTTCCTGGCAAGTAAGTTGCAGAGGAAAATGGGAAACCTATGATTAAGGAATTTCATGTCAATTATCGTTAGACAATTTAACAGAAAAACTTAAAAAAAAAAAAGAAAAATGATGGATGGTGGCATGAGAATCCACTTGTAGCAGAAGTCCTTGAAGAAAAAACCTGACCCCTGCATTCTGAGTCCTTTGAATGGTGACAGCAGTGACATACAGCTGTGTCTTGATTGGTTGTCTCTCTAGGAAACACAGTATTAAAGAAAGGATATGAGCCATGACATAGCAATAAGTCACTAAAGCCTGAGGCTGAAGCTTCAATATGTAAATCTGCAAACTCTTTAATATGTCTAGATAATAAAACTGAAATTATACACAAAGCAATCATTTGGAGTGGCCATTTTCGGACAGCTGAAGGACACTAACGTTTATTTGAATTTGAAGCATATGTCTTGCACTGAGTTTGGTGGATTGGAATTGTCGGTAATTCACTATATAATAGATTGTGCAAATGGTTTTCCTGAAGGTTTCAGACACTGGAGGGTTTCTATGTATTTCTCTTAACTATACAACTTTCAAAATTATCACACAAAGATGATATAAGAAACTGTCTCAGTCCTGTGGTCCTAACCTGAACTCCAGGGTTGAATGAACAGAGGAAAATGTAGCAATTATCCATGACAGCTCTATCATTGTCAAAGGTGCTGCTCTTTGGAACTTTCTTACATCTTCAGAAGAAACCTAAGACACAGATAAAACAAATTTATTTCCAAATTAGAAAAGAACATTGACCAGCCCTGCAATGGGAATGCAAATTAGAAAAGTGATTTTTATTGGGTAACTTTGTAAATTTATATGTACTCTTTAATATGTTAGAAAATTTAAAAAAATAATCAGATGTAAGTATTTCTAAATATATTTGTAGATATTTCTAAATTTTATTTGGAACACTTTATTTGTTCTATTGGCAGTTAAAGATAACTTTTGGCTTCTCTGATCATTTTCATTTTTAATACTTTTTTTAAGAAATTAACTTCTATCAAACACTTGGGATAAAAGGAATAGGAAAACATTTTCCTTAACTTTAAAGAGTAAATAAGGATAGACCGATGCTTATGTGCATCTATGTGTGAGTAAGAAAGTGCCACATGGAACTTATATTAAAATATATTAAGAGTCCAGCATAGACACCAACCAGCAGGAGTGGAGATGCTGGTCCCAATTGTGTCAGAGGGTGACCCTCTACTCACTAGATTTTTGTAGAGGAGGAGAAATCTCATGAAGGAACCAGAATAATGAGATTTATGGGTTATTCAGAATTTAGGGCAATGGCTGTTTACTAAGCAGTATTGGAGTAAGTCAGTGATTTAATAAAGATTAAGAATATATCCATGGATCTGGGGGTCTCTGTGTTAAATACTTTTGTAACATTTGCATGAAGGTTCTCGAGGGGTGTGTGTGTGTATGTGTGTGTGTGTGTGTATGTGAGTGTGTTAAATGAGAAATGGTTTTCCATTGAGAATGAACATTAAAAATAAAAACACAGAAACCCTGAGTAGAAATCTTTGAGATAGAGTGAAAAAGAAATTTCTAGATTCGGAGTTGAAAGGGTGGTGTGCCGCCTGATTAGCAGAGACCAACAATGATGGAAATTTGGGGATTAATCCCCAAAACTACAGATTCGTTCATAATGTTATGATTAGCTTTATGTTTCAAAAAGATAACTGATATAAATATGAAAGGTAAATTGATGTCAATTAAATTTTTTAAATTCCAAAATTGTGTGTGTGTGTGTGTGTGTGTGTGTGTGTGTGTAACACAATTCAAGGAAATTGGCAGAGCAGGAGACCTAGTACTTGTTTGTATAGTAAAGGGAAAATAGATTTGTTTATAATGTTAGTCATTTTCTTGCCAAATATCTCTGTGTCCCTCATTTAAGAGAAGCACAAACTTGAATCAATCAATTTCTCCTTTGTCATTCCTTTAACATTTCTATGTTATGCCTCATAAACACTGTTGAATAAAATAACTTACATATATACTTTAATATTGATGCATATTTATGGTCTTTTATTATTCAGATATTGCTGCAATAATCCTGCCTAACAAACCACTTTAAACACAATCACTTAATAATTATTCATTTTTAATGTTTATAGCATTGCAAACTGACTGTGATGTGGCTTCTCTAGGTGAGGAGTCTGCTGTAGGCTGGCTAGATCTGCTGCTGGCTGCTGAATGGCAAGTCTGGATTCAGGCCCTGAGTTGGGTTCAGATCTGCTCCACAGGACTCAATCTTTTTGGGCCAGCAGCTACCTGTCTCCTTTTCACAGTGAAGGACAGCAGCTCAAAGCCGATGCCGTGGTGCAGCCAGAGCTCAGTTTACTTCACATTTCCAAACATTCATTAGGAATTCCTTGCCAGTCAGGCCCAATATTGATGGGACCATGTAGTATCTGCCATCCATTGTGGAGGGGTACTGCAATGTCACCTCCTCCAGTGTGAATCTGAACTTAGTAAAGCAGAGTGTTGAATTATGAAATATAATGTGATGCATCAAAATGCCTGTCCTTAATTGGGGTGCCAAGACTGTCAGAAGTTATGCTTTCATACATATTTCTTCCCCATTCTCCACAACTATTTCAAGCTCCATACTTTCTTAATAGCTCTTATCATAAACTATTGCCAGTATCTATTTCAGTAGTCAATCTTCCTTTTACTTTCCAAAAAAAAAAAAAAAAAATTAATTCGACTTTCTAGAACCAATCTTAAAATTTATCTAAATCCCCAACATCTAATCTAAATCCTTTCTGCTTTCTTATCTGACACAAGTGAGAAGACTTTGGCCCTTCACCAGGACTCACTGCCCAGCCACTTGTTGTGTCCCCCTGAAGATTACTCCATCAGATATCCCCATGTTCTACTGTCCTTAAAATTTCTATTTTTAAAAATTCTTTCCAAATAGTGCTACATACCAAGTACTTATATAAAGTCTTTGTATTTTCTACTAATTTGATACTCAAAATAATCTCATGAGGTAAGTACTATCATTATGAGACATTAAGTACTATCATCACTAAATACAATTTAAAGATGTAAAATAATGAGAGAGCTTCATTGTAGTAGACGTGAAAAAAATGCCTTCTATATTTTGACAATGAACAATCAGGGAGAAGAAATACACTGTCCAGCCAGGTGATGTGGCGCACACCTGTAATCCCAGTGGCTTGAGAGGCTGAAGCAGAAGGATCGCAAGTTCAAATCCAGCCTCAGCAATGTCAAAGTGCTAAGCAACTCAGTGAGACCCTGTCTCTAAGTAAAATATGAAAAAAAGGCTGGGAATGTGGGTTAGCGGTTGAGTGCCCCTGAGTTCAATCACCAGCACCAAAAACAGAAGAAAAAAAAAGTACACTGTCTAGTTGTGTAAAATAGAGGTTACAACTGAAAAATTGATAAGGAATTATGGATGTGGCATTAAAGTGATTGGAGAATATATTCACATTCAAGGCATGTTATTGGAATCGGCATAATATTGGAAAAAAGTATATGGAAAAATATGTGTGCAAATAAATACATATATATAATGTTAATATATAAATGAAAATATATACTAAAATGATTTTTTAAACTAAATTTTTATGGAATGTTTAAAAGAAGTAAGTATAAATTTTAAATTTGTGACCATTTTTTAGAACTTTATATATGGTGGGGCTTTCTAAATCTGATACCAGAGTGGGAAATCATATAGACTAAACTTAACCGTAAAGAGTAGAAAATTTGGGTTGAGGATATAGCTCAGTTGGTAGAGTGCCTGCCTTACAAGCACAAGGCCCTGGGTTCAATCCCCAGCACCGCAAAAACAAACAAACAAAAGAATAGAAAATTGTAAAACCAGTAGAGGTCAAGATAGTCTACATCCACCCAGTTTTCCCTATTGCTGACATCTTAAATCAGTACATTTATTGAAATGAGAAAACCATATATGGACACATTTTCCTTAATGCATTATTTTAAATTTGTGATTTTCAACCCAGAATGTTATCTCTTTTGATGAAGGTTTCATGTGAAGGTGAAAAGAATTTTCTCTGCCATTGTTTCAGGGAATCATAGGATATTTGGCCTTTTGTCTCTGATTTGTATAAATTAGCATGTGCATAAAACTCTCCCCTCTTCCCAGATTTCCTCAGTATTAAGACACTCCTTCAATGGTAATGCGGCAGTTTCTAATTCTGCATAAGCATTCACATCTACTGTGTACACTAAAGGTGAGAAAAAATGGGAAATTTGGATACTTTCAGGTCTTCCTAGCATGCATATAACTCTCTCGAGCACACCAACTTCTAGATTCCCTGAAATACACAAGGACTTTCCAATGTTCTTATTCCCCCAAGTATATCCTTCACCAGCCTCTGCCTGCCTATGTTTTCAGAATGCTTATTATTTGCACTAACTCTTATCCCTTGTTCCAGATGGCAGCATCTCATATGTTCTTGCCTTGAATGTTTTTGACAAATGACACCTGGTAATCTACCTTTCAACCCTGGGGAAATTCTGGTGCAGGTGAAATAAAGCCAAGCTCTGGACTGATTGTTCAGGGAACCACCAGATAGGTCAGAACACACGCACAGTTCTTAGGATGAAGATTATATCGTTTTCTCTACTATTAGCAACTGGACCAGGAATGCAGGCTGGTGGTTTCCAGGTTGCTACAGAGCTCAGGTGTGAGGAGAGTGGTAACAGGGTAAGGTCAACACTAGTGTCCTCTTAGGAAACACCAGCATTTTTTTTTCCTGACAGGTGTTCTCCTGCTCAGTATATTTTTTATGAGATTCCAAAGTTCTGAAAAAATGGATTGTGACAGTTTTTGCCAACATATTCTTATATTTGAGGAAAGAACATTTTTTGTAATTCTCTACACCATTTTTGCTAATGTTTGTCTTCATATTTGAGCTTTTGCTGAGTATAGAATTCTAATATTTTTCCCAGTACTTTAGTGTGTACTTCACTCTTATTGCTTGCATAGTTTCTGATAAATTCCCTATAATTCTCTCTCTCTCCTCCCCGCCTCTCTGGATATTCTGTTTTTTTTTTTTTAATTCTCCAATTTTATATGCTATGTCTAGGGATATATTTTCAATATTCATCCCATTTTATGTTCTCTGTGCTTTCTGGCTGTGTAGTTTCCTATCATAGATAATATTGTAAATTCTTAGCCATTATTATTTCAAATATTTCTTCTCTCCTTTTTTTTTTCCTTTTGCCATTCCAATCATGTATATGTAATTTTTTTCTTTTAGAAATTGTCTTGTTGCTCTTGGTTGTTCTGTTCTGTGGTTTCTCTTCTAGTCATTGCTCTCTTTCAGATTGGACTTTTGTTTCCGACCTTGGTTCAATCATTGACTCTTTCCTAGATACTTTCTGGTGAACTGATAAGCCCATAATGGATATTCTTCAATTCCATTTTAGTGATTTTGGACATATAACACTTCCTGTTGGTTCTTTCTTATATTTCCATCTCTCTGCTACACATTCTCTTGCATTTTTGTGCTTCTGCCACTAGAACCTAAACATAACATTTGTAGTGATTTTAAATTTTATCGGATCAAAATCTGAGTCATATCAGAATCTCTTTTGGATGCTGATTTGGTTTCTTCAGACTGTGTTTCTTCTGCTTTGATGATAGTTCAAGTAACAGGAACTGAAAAACAAAGGAGCTTTACTGTGACAATTAAGTGAACAAATTTGCAAGGGTGTACCTGTAGGGTGTTCCAGTTCCTTTGGTGTCCTTGTTTGAGTCTCCCCTGTCTCTGCTTTCCCATGAAATTCTTCTGTGTCATCCCTGAGTCTAGTTCTGATGCTGTTTTTGCCTCTGCAGAATGCATTTTCTTTGCTTTTTTTGTGTACCTTTTATGTTTTTGTTGACAGCCAAACGTGTTGTATTGGGTAATAGGAATTGAGGTAAATATTTTTATGGTGTGGGAATGTACACTAGTAATCTGGATAAAAAAGTCCAGGATTTATTGAATGTTTACTTTTGCTCTAGATGCCAGAAGCTTTAAATTCCTCTAGTGTTTTAGCTTTTATCCCTTCTTGATTATGAGCTTTCCTCTGTATTCCTTCTCAGAGAGACCCTGTGTCTGGCACCTATTTCTGTGAGATCCCATTATTGTACTGGAACCTGTTGATCTTGTTGGAAAGTGTGGAAGAAGGGGAGCATTTACAATACCATGATCAAATCTTAGCCTCTGGGTGGGCCCAAGTTCCCCAAGTCAGAACTACGTAAGCATTCATTAGCTTTTCCACACTGTGTGAGGCATAAGCTGTAGCAAGAACAGTGATCCAACCACAGCTGGATACATTCTCCCTACAGGATAGGCAATGCTTTGATAAAGTGTTTTCTTTCTTACAGAGAATGAGCTGGGCTTATATCACAATGTTTAATATTTCCTTTCCACCTACCCGAGCTGTAAGGGATCTTCCCAAGCTCTTCAAAAATTAGGAACATGTGAGATTCCATGAGACTTAACATACAAAACCAGGTTTCTTTAAGCCTGCATCACTACATTTCTTATTCCCGTACTAGATCACACTGAGTTTCAGGATCTCCTTGGAACTTCCAGTTGTCATTCTGAAACAGGTCTTGAAAATCAGGACTGGGTCCCCATTCCCCAGGTATTGAAGATTGAACACCCGAGAAGCTCTGAGACAGGAGCAAAAAGTTTTTTGTTTTTTGTTTTTTTTGTTTTTAAAGGACAGGAGAGAGAAAAGGAAGTGGGGGTGTTGCCCCTCTTATAGATTTTAGATTTCCTTTCTCCTCATGTCCCCTCCACTTCTTATCTGGACTACAGGACCAAAACTGCAGGAAGAGAGCTGTCCAGGGGGTGCCTCTCCCTGTTTTCCATATTTGCCCAGAAAGGAGGAAGGAAGCTGTCCATGGATACTGATTAAAAACTCCTTGTTGGGAGAAGCAAGCCTCTGGAGGCAGTTGACTTTGGCAACAGGTGAGGAGGAGGGGAAGCATTCTGGAGGAATCAGTATTCTATTTCCTCTTGAATCAACCCCCATCTTCCTGACCCAGTCATTCATTGTCTAAGCTGATGGTCCTTTGCCCTATCTCAAATCGAGTTTATAGCTCTGTCAGGTTCCTCTCCAGATGAATAGACCCCAGCCATGATCACTTCTGTTCTGTGATGTGGACCTTAGCCCTATAGCCTCAGTTTTCTGATCCCTTCAAGTCATCGGTTTTCAATTTGTTCATTTTTTTTCTTGTAAGAATGACAATGACACATTTATATATTGAAATCCACCTGAATGTTTTGATAAAGTATTTTTAAATTATAAAATGTAACTAAAATAATCTTTAATGAACAAAGAAAAACTTTAATTTCAATAATATATATGTAAATTAACCACATATTGGACCATAAAAGTCTCTCCAAATATCAAAGAATTGACATTAATAAGATCACAGTCACTGAGAAAATTGCAACTGAAATAGAAATCACTGATAAAAATAAATCTTAAAAATCTGTCTTAAAATGTAAAGCATCCTTCTAAAAAGTGGCCATTAAAATATTGCAAATGAGAAAGGAGTTACAGCGATTATACATTGAAGTATGTTAGATGAGATAAAGTAATAGAATAGAAATTTATAATGTAAATAGTGAACATTAATGAGCTAAATGTTTAATTAAAAGGTTTTTGACAGAGATAGACATCAGGCTCAGACCAGCACAGAGGCCTGAGACCTCTGCATCTGGTATGTTGGCCCTAAGTGCTCCCATGGAATTTCCACACGGGGGCAGCTGGCACAACCCAGAAGTGGGAGACCTTGGCATGTGGTGAGCAGGCACAGTGGACCCTTGAGTCTCCCACTCTGGGAGGCTCAGTTCAGAGGTTTGAGTTCCACCAAGCCAAGTCCCACGAGACTTCTGGGTCCGGGGGCAGGCACATAGATAGACATCAGACTCAGTCCAGCACAGAGTCCTGAGACCTCTGCACCTGGTACATTGGCCGTGAGTGCTCTCATGGGACTTCTGCCAGGAGGACCAGCCTAGAGGCCCAGACATACCCTAGCCTGGCCCCAGTCCCTTATCTAGTGTTACTGAACATGAGGCAGTGAGGTATTGGAAACCTGCAGGGACACCACAAGTCTCTTGGGGGGAAGCTGCAATATCTCAGATTCTCACAAATACAGGAGAAGTTACAAGAGGAACATGAGAAAACAGGGGAAGAAAGTGTATCAAATAAACCTAGATGCTACATCAACAGATTCCAATGATAGCAGGGCAGAAGAAATGTCAGAAAGGGAGTTCAGAGTGTACATAATTAAAATGACCAGAGAAGCAAATGATGTGATGATAGAGTAAATGCAGGCAATGAATGATCGCACCAATCAACAATCAAAAGAACAGTTACAGGAAGCTAAAGATCATTTCAAAAAAGAGATAGAGATTCTGAAAAAAACCCCAAAAGAACTCCTGGAAATGAAGGAAACAATAAACCAAATAAAAAACTCAACAGACAGCATAACCAACAGGCTAGATCACCTGGAAGACAGAACCTTAGACATTGAAGACAAAATATTTAATCTTGAAAACAAAGTTGACCAAACTGAGAAGATGATAAGAAGTCATGAACAAAGCCTACAAGAATTATGTGATATCATGAAAAGACCAAATTTGAGAGTTATTGGTATTGAGGAAGGCACAGAGATACAAACCAAAGGAATGAAAAATCTATTCAATGAAATAATATCAAAAAATTTCCCACATCTGAAGAACAAAAAGGAAAATCAAATACAGAGGCTTATAGGACACCAAAGTACAAAACTACAATAGATCAACACCAAGGCAGATTATAATGAAAGTACCTAACAAACAAAATAAAGATAGAATTTTAAAGACTGTGAAAGAAAAAAAATCAGATTACATTCAGGGGGAAACCAATATAGTTATCAGCAGATTTCTCAACACAGACCCAAAAAGCAAGAAGGACCTGGAACAACATATTTCAAACTCTGAAAGAAAATGGATGCCAGCCAAGAATTTTATACCCAGCAAAACTTACCTTCAGATTTGAAGATGAAATGAAATCCTTCCATGATAAACAAAAGCTAAAAGAATTTATAAAAATAGAAAGCCAGCACTAGAGAACATTTTAAACAAAATATTCCATGAGGAAGAAATGAAGAACAACAATGTAAGTCAGCTTAGGGAGGAACTACCCTAAAAAAATAGCCAAATAAAGGAGAAACCAAGTCAAGTTAAAAACCAAAAATAAGCCATAATGATTGGGAATACAAATCATATCTCAATAACAACCCTGAATATTAATGGTCTAAACTCATCAATCAAAAGACATAGACTGGCAGATTGGATTAAAAAGAAAGACCCTACACTATGCTGCCTCCAAGAGATGCATCTCATAGAAAAAGATACCCACAAACTAAAGGTAAAAGGATGGGAAAAAATATACCATGCACACAGACTCAGTAAAAAAGCAGGGGTTTCCATCCTCATATCAGAAAAAGCAGGCTTCAAGCCAAAATTAGTAAGAAAGGATAATGAAGGGCATTTCATACTGCTTAAGGGATGCATAAATCAGCAAGACATAACAATCATAAATATTTATGCCCCAAACAATGGCACATCCATGTACGTCAATCAACTCCTTCTTAATTCAAGGAGCCAAATAGACCAAAACATGATAGTACTGGGTGACTTTAACACACCCCTCTCACCATTGGACAGATCTTCCAAGCAGAAATTGAATAAAGAAAACTTAGAACTCAATAACACAACTGCTAACTTAGACTTAACATATATAGAATATTCCATCCATCAATAAGCAAATACACTTTCTTCTCAGCAGCTCATGGATCCTTCTCTAAAATAAACCATATGTTAGGCCACAAAGCTACTCTTAGCAACTACAAAAAGATAGAGCTACTACCTTGCATTCCGTCAGACCATAATGGAATGAAATTAGAAATAAATGATAAAATAAAAACAGAAAATATTCCAACACCTGGAGATTAAATAATATGCTATTGAATGATGCATGGATAACAGAAGACATTGGGGGGAAATAAAAAAATTCTTAGAGGTCAATGAGAACAAAGATACAACATATCAAAATCTCTGGGATACTATGAAAGCAGTGCTAAGAGGAACATTCATTGCATGGAGTGCATTCAATAAAAGAATGAAAAATGAAAAAATAAATGATGTCACATTACAGCTCAAAGTCCTAGAAAAAGAGGAACAATTCATCACTAAAAGTAGTAGAAGACAGGAAATAATTAAAATTAGAGCTGAAGTCAATGAAATTGAAACAAAAGAGACAATTCATAAAATTGACAAAACAAAAAGTTGGTTCTTTGAAAAAATAAACAAAATTGATGAACCTTTAGCCACACTGACAAAGAGAAGGAGAGAGAAAACTCAAATTCTAAAATTTGTGATAAAAACAGAAATATAACAACAGACACTATTGAAATACAAAACATAATTAGAAGCTACTTTGAAAACTTATACTTCAACAAAATAAAAAATCTGGAAGACATCAACAGGTTCCTAGAGGCATATGAGCCACCCAAATTAAACCTAGAGGATATGCATAATTTAAATAGATCAATTTCAAGCAATGAAATAGAAGAAATCATTAAAAGCCTAAAAACAAAGAAAAGTCCAGGCCCAGATGGATTAACAGCCAAGTTCTACAAGACCTTCAAAGAAGAGCTCATTCCAATACTCCTCAAAGTATTCCATGAAATAGAGGAGGAGGGAACCCTTCCAAACTCATTCTACGAAGCCAATGTCACCCTGATACCAAAACCAGATAAAGACACATCAAGAAAAGAAAATATCTCTAATGAATATAGATGCAAAAATTCTTAACAAAATTTTAGTGAATCGCATACAAAAGCATATTAAAAAGATAGTGCACCATGATCAAGTGGGTTTCATCCCAGGAATGCAAATTTGGTTCAACATCCAGATATCAATACATGTAATTCATCACATCAATAGACTGAAAGTGAAGAACCACATGATTATTTCAATAGATGCAGAAAAAGCATTTGATAAAATGTAGCACCCCTTCATGCTCGAAACACAAGAAAAAATAGGGATTGTAGGAACGTTCCTAAACATTGTAAAGGCTGTCTATGCTAAGCCTACAGCCAACATCATTCTAAATGGAGAAAAATTGAAAGCATTCCCCCTGAAAACTGGAATAAGGCAGGGATGCTCTCTTTCACCACTTCTATTCAACTATGAAACACTAGCCAGAGCAATTAGACAGACCAAAGAAATTATAGGGATACAAATAGGAAAAGAGGAGCTCAAAATATCCCTTTTGGCCAAAGACATGTTTCTCTATTTAGAGGAGCTGAAAAATTCCACCAGAGAACTTCTGGAACTCATAAATGAATTCAGTAAAGTAGCATGACATAAAATTAATGCTCATAAATCTAATGCATTTTTATTCATAAATGATGAATCCTCTGAAAGAGAAATTAGGAAAACTACCCCATTCACAATAACCGAAAAAAGAAAATAAAATATTTGGCAATCAATCTAATAAAAGGGGTGAAAGACCTCTACAATGAGAACTACAGAACACTAAAGAAAGAAATTAAAGAAAATCTTAGAAGATGGAAAGATCTCCCATGTTCTTGGATAGGCAGAATTAATATCATCAAAATGGCCATACTACCAAACGGGCTATACAAATTCAATGCAATTTCAATTAAAATCCCAATGATGGACCTCAGAAATATAGCAAGCAATCATGAAATTCATTTGGAGGAATAAGGATGCAGAATTGCTAAAGCAATTCTTAGCAAGAAGAGTGAAGCAGACCTTCAACTATACTACAGAGCAATAGTAACAAAAACAGCATGGTATTGGCACCAAAATAGGCATGTAGATCAATGGTACAGAATAGAGGACACACAGACAAACCCACATAAACACAGGTATCTCATATTTGACAAAGTTGCCAAATACATACAATGGAGAAAAAAATAGCCTCTTCAACAAATGGTGCTGGGAAAACTGGAAATCCATAAGCAACTAAATGAAACTAAACCCCTATCTCTCACCCTGCACAAAACTTAACTCAAAATGGACCAAAGACCTAGGAATTAGACCAGAGACCCGGCACCTAATAGAAGAAAAATTATGTCTAAATCTTCATCATATTGGCCTAGAACCAGACTTCCTTAGAATGACTCCCAAAGCACAAGAAAGAAAAGCAGGAATCAGTAATTGGGATAGATTCAAACTGGAAAGCTTTTTCTCAGCAAAGGAAACAATCAGCCTTATGAAGAGAGAGCCTACAGAGTGGGAGAAAATCTTTGCCACACACAGGTCAGATAGAGCACTAATCTCCAGAATATATAAAGAACTCAAAAACTTTACACCAAGAATACAAATAATCCAATCAATAAATGGGCTAAGGAAATGACAGACACATCACAGAAGAGGATCTACAAGCAATCAACAAGCATATGAAAAAATGTTCAACATCTCTAGTAATAAGAAATGCAAATCAAAACTATCCTAAGATAGTTTCTCACCCCTAATATCAAGAATAAAAGCAACAACAGGTGTTGGCGAGGATGTGGGGAAAAAGGTACACTCATACATTGCTGGTGGGGTTGCAAATTGGTGCAGCCACTCTGGAAAGCAGTATGGAGATTCCTTCTAACACTCAGAATGGAACCACCATTTGACCCAGCTATCCCACTCCTTGGCCTATACCCAAGGGACTTAAAATCAGCATATTACAGTGATGCAGCCACATCAATGTTTATAGCAACCCAATTCACAATAGCTAGATTGTGGAACCAACCTAGATGTCCTTCAATAGATGAATGGATAAAGAAACTGTGGTTATATATACACAATGGAATATTATTCAGCCATAAAGAATAATAAAATTTTGACATTTGCAGGTAAATGGATGGAATTGGAGAAGATCAGGTTAAGTGAAATAAGCCAATCCCAAATAACCAAATGTGGAATGATTTCTCTTATATGTGGCTGATGACACATAGTCGGGGTGGCGGCATTGATTGTACCGAGGAAAACGAGGGGGGCGGTGGGGAAAGAAAGATCATAGAATGAGACAAACATCTATACCCTATGTATATGTATAAATATGCAAATTGTATGATTCTACTTTGTGTACAACCAGAAAAATGATAGTTGTACTCCATTTGTGCACAATGACCTAAAATAAAATTTAAAAAAATAGGTTTTTGAGCTGGACTTGGTGGTGCACGCCTACCTGTAATACCAGCAGCTCAGGAGGCTGAGGCAGGAGGAACTCCAGTTCAAATCCAGCCTCAGCAAAAGTGAGGCACTAAGCAACTCAGTGAGATCCTATCTCTATATAAAATACAAAATAAGACTGTGGATAAGGCTCAGTGTTCTAGTGCCCCTGAGTTCAATTCTTAGTACCCTCCCCGGAAAAGATTTTTGAACACATACATGCCACATGCCAAATTTAAAAGCTACCTGAAAAACTACCAATTGTTTGTAATGTATGACGAATATTATTAACTTTTAAAAAATCCATGTGAAAATAGTCAAAAGTTAAAAGCAAAGAACATATGTAAGTTGTGCAAGTTCTATGAAGTTTTGTAGCAGAACACACTGTCAACAAGTGATCTCACCAGATTATAGGTTCTTATAAGGATTTATTGATTTTTTCTATGATCTATCTCATTGAATGTTATATGACTTTCTTTGAAATGAATATGATCCATTTGTAGTAGATCTAACCAAAATTTATTCTAAGTGAATTGATACTGATCATGCTCAGTTTTAAATCTACTGTCTACACTACGGAACCTTGCAGCTGATATGCTTATTTCTCTGACCTATATTTACTTTAACTAAATAGGATTTGATTAAATTAATAACTGAATTTTTATTGGCATTAAAATTTATGATTTTGAAGATGTACTTTTACTAATTAATATGGTACACAATGAAAAATATTTTGATTATTCTAGGCAAATGTTAATTGATTAACTTCAACACTGGGCCCACTGAACATTCATTCATTGATTGAATTTTCTTAGCCATGGAGTTACAAAAATATTTGGACTTCCATGCTACCAATTTAAATTATGTTAATTATTCAAATAATTCAACCTCAGCCAAATAGTAGTGTTTCTTCTTAAAGTAAGAGTCTATGGGTAATGCCAGTTTTGCAATTTATGTTATTATACATGTAAACCTATTTAAAATTTTTAAAAAGGAAAAAGTTCAGCAAACTTGGCATTTAAAACATACCACATCAAAAAATTTTATGTGTGGTTTTCCTGGATGGATTATTTTAGCAAGCTCTTTTGTGACATTCACTGAAAAATTCAAACTTTTAATTTTATATATATATGCATGTAATAATAACAATAATTGCCACACAGTAGATTCAATTCCATTTCTTTTCAGGTACAGTCACTATAGAATCACAAAGAAGCATTTATTAATATTCATCATTTTTCTAAGGGTTAGCATCAGCAATATAAGGACAATAGAAATAGAACCTTTTGATCTATTATACTGTGATGTTTTTATACTTTTTTATTCAAAGAAAAATTCAGTACAATTCTTTAAGGTGAAAAGAAAAGAGAAGTATTGTCTACTTCATTATTTTTACACAAGACAGATTTAATTTAGGAAACTACAAACAAGAATTATTCTACTTTTTCCTTTATTTTTGTATTTAATGATAATTTACAAAGAACTCCACTCAAACAAAAAATATCAATATGCTGAAAGAAAAACCCAGGCAATCACACTGAAATTCATGGATAATAAAAGTAAACCAAGAGAAGAGTTATCATAGGCCTTTTGTTGAGAATAATCAAAGTATAAAATAGCTGTCACTCACTGAGCATCTGCCAAATGTCTGGCTTTCTAATCCAATGTTAAAAATCTTTGAGGAAGAGGTATTGTGTTTAGCTAAACTTCATAGACAATGTAATTAAGTTACAGAAAATTCCGAAATTTTCAACCAAATTGTAGAGATGGGATTTGAATTTTAATATCTCTAACAACAAGATAGTGTTTTCCACAATATATTCCTGGTAGATAAAACATCTTATAAAAGTAATTTCCTAACTAAATGTTAATTCATTGCATCAACAAAACTGAAATCAAACTTGAATTCTCTGGCAAATGTATACTAGATATTAGATTATCTTTCTGATAATATGGATGATGACAATATTTTTGAAACCACAAGTACTTTTGAGAAAATTTAATGCTATTAAAATATAAGAGGATTCAAAATATAATCCCAAAGGAAAAGAGCCTTTCTAAAGGGCATATAATAATGATAATTTAAATTTCTAATAATTGTCTATGGAAAAACTCATTCAACACTCAAAAAATGAGAAAAATAGCATGTTTCACATGTGAATGAATTAATAGCCTGATCTTGTGTTAATAAAAATTTTATATAATTTATTCATTCTTGATATTCTTTACAATACTTTAAGCTACTGCCAAATATTGTATTAGTCCTGGAGACCATGAAAACACTGTTAAAAAACAAACTGAATAGCAGATAACCAAAGGATATTGAACCCTGAGAGACAGAAACAAGAAGAATTGAGTCCCATGAATGAATGTTCCAACTTTCTTCCTGGGTTCCAAGTGTCTAGGGAAATCTTTGCTAAGTCACTAGCAGACAATAAGCTAACAGATTAAAGATTATAGTGACTACACATGATAAGCTATGCACACTTTGAACAATTATTTTGGTAAAGTCATTAGACTAACAAACAGAAACCTATAAACCAAAAGAAGAGGAAATCAGGAATTAAAAAAAAAAATATATATATATATAAATTGCACAACACAAATAGCTGAAGGGTCAAAGATAATATGCAAAGGAAATTAGAAAATACTCTGATACAGGGGAGTGAAGGGAGGGGACTAGATATGAGGATAGGAAGGACAGAGTGAAACGGACATTATTATCTCATGTGCATATATGACTGCATGACCCATGTGATCCTACAACACACACAATCAGAAAAATGAGAAATTTTACTCTATTTATGTATGATTTATCAAAATGCATGAATGCATGCTACTGTCATGCATAGCTAATTAGAACAAAGAAAAAAATTAAAAACCTGAAAAAAGTACGTGACCTACTAAAACCTATGAAATGTAGTGAAAGTAGTATGCAGAAGGCAATTTGTGAGCATAAATGTTCATATGAAGAAAGATTCAATATCAGTACCTAGTAAGGAACTAGGAGAAGAAAAGCAGATTCCCAAGCTAAGAGAAGGAAGGTACTAAACAAGATAGAGCAGAAGTAAATAAACAGGTAATAAAAAAACAGTAGAGAAATAAGAAAATAAAAAAAGTTGGTCCTTTGAAAAGATCAGCGCATTGCTAAGACTTTAGCTTGATAAAAAAGAAAACACTCAAATTACTAAAATCAGCTATTAAAATGGTGGTACTACCACTGGTCTTCCCTAGTGTCTCATATATTTTGTTATAGCAGCACAGAAGAGCTAAGGCATTATCGTAAGATAATTGAAAAGCAACAATTCTCCACTTGTGGCTACCTTTGTGAAAATGTTAGAATTCTCATAATATCAAATTGGCTTTAAATTCAGGTTAACTTATTTCAAGTCTTCAAATAATGTTTGTTCAATACTTCCATGAGATTGTAACAGTGATGGTTAATTTACCCCAGTGCTATTGCACATAAATAAAAAGACTTTTTTTCAGAAATGTTAAAATGTTAAACACTGTGGTCAAAAGCAATTACCTGCACAAAAGAGATTTTCTAAAGTTAACTTTTCAATAAACTAATTCAATATGATAATGTTTTCAATATTTTGTCAGCATGGGAAATTTGGTACTATATTGTCAGAGTAAATTCTTGCTTTAGGCAACTTCAATACATCCTTTTCCAAATGTTCAACATCACTCGTTATAAGAGAAATGCAAATCAAAACCACCTTAAGATTTCATCTTACCCCAATTAGAATGTCTTTTATTAAGAACACAGGCAACAACAGGTGTTGGTGAGGATGTGGGGAAAAGGGTACACTCATACATTGCTGGTGGGAGTGCAAGTTGGTGCAGCCACTCTGGAAAGCAGTGTGGAGATTCCTTAGAAAACTTGGAATGGATCCACCATTTGACCCTGCTATCCCACTCCTTGGCTTATACCCAAAGGACTTAAAATCAGATTGCTTCAGTGATGCAGTCACATCCATGTTCATAGCTGCTCCATTCACAATAGCTAGATTATGGAATCAACCTAGATGCCCCTCAGTAGATGAATGGATGAAGAAACTGTGGTATATATACACAATGGAATATTACTCAGCCATAAAGAAGAATAAAATTATGGCATTTGTAGGTAAATGGATGATGTTGGAAACTCTTATGCTAAGTGAGATCAGCCAATCCCAAAAATCCAAAAGCTGAATGGTCTCTCTGATAAATGAATGATGAAGCATAATGTGGGGGGGAAAGATGGCAAGAATGGAGGAAAGATGGCTAGCATGGAGGGAAGGGAGGGGTGGGGGCGGGTGGGGGGTAAAATTAATAACAGAGTGTGTGACAGATACCATTGCCCTGTGTACATGCATGAACGCACAGATGGTGTGACTCTACTTTGTGTACAACCAGTGAAACAATAGCTGTACTCCATTTGTGTTCAATGAATCAATAAGTAAATAAAAAAAAAAAAGAAGAAAAAAAAAAGAATACATCCTTTTCCTAATGCTCAGTTCTCTATCTCTAGGAAGTGTAGAGGCAAATCATCATCGATCAACTGTGTGCCTACTAAACAAGAAGATAGAGTTTTAGCTACAGAATACAAGAGAACAGGGGATAAAACATCTTACTGTCCAATAGCAAATAAAAATGTTAAAGACATCCTAGCAAGTATACCTTCAAATGAAAACTCTAAGTTGATAGCCGAATTTTCCTTAACAATAACACTAAACTTTTATAATGCTTTAGAGTTCATTAAAATCTCAATGTTATTCTCATTTGAACAAGTGAATAAAAATGATTATTACAGACATACCAGATATGTACTAGCATGTATCTCTGTAAGATATTTTTCACCCATTTATTTTAGGAATTGAAAAACCTGATTAACTCATGCCTTTTGTATTATTCTCTGATAGTTCTCTGATAGGTTACTTATGGTTTATGTTTAACATTTTTTTTTAAATTAAGTATGCTAATTTTCTTGAACTGACAATTCAAGACAATGCTATGTGTAAATCTTCAGCTTCAGAGCTGAGTGTAAATTACTACTCTAATTAGCAACATAGGCTTTCTTTGCTTTATCATTGATAAATTCTTACTTCTAAATGTACTTCAGGCATCATCCATAAAGTCTTTGTGATCTGGTCCCTTGTGACCTCCTCTCACTCCATGACTCATTCCAGTCCAGCCATTGTGACTGGATCAGATCAGCCAGACCCCCTCCTCTTGCCCAGAATGCACTGCTCTGGGTATGGGATGACTAACTCGCATCCTCCAAAGCTTTGTACGAATGTCATCTCCAAAGCTCAATTTATAATCACAAACTTCCTGTCCATATTTGTAGCATAGGTAACATACTACTTGTTCTCCAAATAAGAAATTAATGAATGGCCACACCACAACTCTTACTGAATGTTACTTCTATTTAGGGAACTTGTCTTTCCTGTGAAAAGAAAGAATAAATATATAAGATGTGAAGCTTAATCTATTAGTTAAATATGAAAATTGATTACATAAGAGGACCAAAACCTCATGACCTAAGCTAGGATATTGTGTAGGAAGACCTCAGAGTGTAGATAAAGCTTTGAATGACCAATCATAAACTTACCCAGTTAAAATACCAAATATCACTAATTGGTCCAAAATGGTGATCTATGGAACGAGTTATCTTAGGGATAGCTGCACCATCCTATTCTGTAGTTAATATTGGCAATTATGAGTTTCTGACCTCAATGTTGGATCAAGACATCCTAATTATGTGAGGACTGTTATAGTTTTGCTGCAAAGTCTTGTGAGATTTGAGTTTAGACTGCACTATGTAGTTCCAGTCTGTACTATATCTCTTAAAGTACAAAAGGACAAAAGAAATATGGCCCACCTTACAAAAGCACTATAAATTGGACAGATAGAATCATTTAAATTTAATAAATGGATATAAAACTCTGTCCCAAAATAAGACTTGTTCAGGTGACAGTGATGTTATTGCCCATAAGTTAAACCATGAACTCCAAATCTTTAACTCAGAATCAAAACAAAGATTCTTTTACTCAACCATCTTCTACTTATTATCCCTATCACAGTTGCTATAGCTTTTCTAACACTGATTGAATGAAAACCTATGGGTCTAGGGTCAATAAACTATGTCCTGTAGCCCAAATCTACCCCAGCCACCTGAGTTTGCACAGCCTATAGGTTAAGATTGTTTTTTTTTTCTATATTTAAAAATGGTTGAAAAATAAATAAATGCTTCAGGAGTAAAAGATAAACAATATTTAAATGTTGCTATCCATATGAATTTAGAGTTCAAATATTTGTCTTTATATTGTCTATTTATTTGCAGTTCAATGGCAGAGTTGAGTAGATAGAACAGTCACATGTCCAGCAAAGTCTACAATAATTACTATCTAATCTTGTAGAGAAACATTTACTGATCCTTATTTTAGGCTATAAACAACTACATTGAGGGTCCACACAAAATACTATCACCAATTACAGATACCAGGAGATTTTGTATCAAGGAACCACTTTAACCCTTAACTTTATTACAGCTATGAGTCATTACTGCACCAATGCCATTTTACTTTGGCATTCGCAATTTGAACACTGATCTCAGCTCCTTCTCTGCTGCTCAACTTAAAATTAGGACTATTATGCCTTCTATTTGTATCAACTCCAGCTGAATTAGCCTCAAATTCAAAACGTGATCCTATGATCAATAGTGCTCAAGATTTCATATGAAATTACACTAGTGCAATGCTCTGAATCTTTGTATCCCTCCCAATTCATGTTGAAATTGAATTTCTACTATGTGGTAGTAAGAGGTGAGGTATTTGGGGAAGTAATTAAGTCACAAGAACTCTTCCTGTGTAAAAAGGATTGAAAACCTTATAAAAGATTTCAGAAAGCTGCCTGGCCATTCTGTCTCTTCCACCAGGTGAGGACAAGTGTTGTTACTTTTTGGAGGATGTAACAATGCTCCATTTTGGAAGCAAACTATGAGCTCTTAACAGACACCAAATCTGCAAGTACCTGGATGTTGGACTTCCCAGCCTTCAAAACTGAAAAAAATAAATTCTATTGTTTATAAATTTCACAATTTATTTTGGTACAGCATCAAGAATGGACTAAGGCAACTTATAATCCTTTTATTACCCATTACCTAATTAATGGGTCAGTCACAGCTTTCAGCCTTCATCTTCTTGATTCATGAAATGTTACCTTGATATAGTTAATTTCCATCCTAGTAAAAATTTATTTTTTATTCTCTTGCCTTTACTATTTTCAGTGATGAAGATTCCTCCTAATACATAATATAATTTTTATTATATTTCATATATATATAAACTATAATAAAACAACAAAAATATGATAAAACAATGAATATCTTGTCTGAAACATTTGTATCATCTCCAATCAGTGGTAATAAGATTCTTCCTTATTCTCCAAACATACTTAGGATGCTACACTGTAAATATTTGTTTGTAAGTTGGCTTTCCCACTATATCATGTTGTTTGTGAAAAGATGCTTTTTTGCATTTGTTTTCATATAAGTGTTTGCTTAGAGAAAGATGAATGAATAAATGTTATGGTTTGAATGTGAGGTGTCCCCCAAAAGCGCACACGTGCACAATTCAGGAAGGTTCAGAGGAGAAATAATTGAGTTGCAAGAGTCTTAACCCAATCAGTGAATTAATCCCTGATGGGATTAATTGAAGTTGTAGGGTGTGACTGGAGGAGATTGGAATTGGGGTGTGGCTTTGGGGTATAGATTTGTATCTGGAGAATGGGGACTTTCTCTCTCTGCTTCCTGATCATGATGATGTAAGCTGCTTCCCTCCACCACCCTCTCCCACCATGATGTTCAACCTCACCTTGAGCCCCAAGGAATGGAATTGACCTTCTATGGACTAAGACCTCTGAAACTGTAAGCCCTCAAATAAACCTTTCCTTCCTTACAGTTGTGCTGGTAGGGTCATTTAGTCACAGCAGCAAAATAGCTGACTAAAACAATAAATGAACACTTGAAGCGCTGAGAGAAGTGACTTCTACCCCTAAGGTCAGAACAAATTTATTATCTTTTTCCAGTCCTTGAATAATAAAATACATATTAGCAAATATTGTTCTGGAGAAAAATGTTCCAAATAAGTCTCTGTGTTTACCCTTATAAAGTTTGAAGTTAACTTGTGACATTTTGAGTTAGGAAGTTAATTTTATTTAATAAACATTTTGGAGCATCTCCTCTGTGCAAGGCCACCAAGAGGTCTGGGGCTCCACGTGCCCCAACTCTGCCTGCCACATTATAGTCCATACAGATGGTATGGAGAAGGGTCATTTTCCAGTGAGTAACTCATTTCCAGGAACTAAATTAAATCCTGGGAAAATGGAATGTATTTTTAAATGTCCCTGAGAATTTTAGCTTGATAAATTAATACTGGCATTTTTCTCCTCTAAAATGTCAGCAATATCACTTGAAGCTGAGTTACTGTTTAAGTGCCAAAGCCCTCTACCCTCACCCTGGCAACTACCTTTTCACAAAGAAAAGGAGTAGATTCTTGATTGTTATTATAATTAAAACTATTCATGCTTGTTCTATTCTTTCTTTCAGAAAAAGAAGAGCAATAATCCAGGAAATTAGCATTTTCCAGGGAGTAGAAAACACATTGATTACATTTGGTAAATAAAAGTCACTGAGTGCCACTTTCTGTTGGCACTATTCATGCACAACCCACATTAGAGTGACTCATTGTCCTTGATTTTGACTCTCATTGTTAATTCTGCAGTCTAAATCTTGAAATTGGATGAACAGTCATTGAATGGTTAGTTAGTAGGTTATGTTGCACATCAAAGGAACAATGTCTGAGGAAATTAGAAAAGCAATCTTTCCTGTATTTATCTATTAGAAACCCCATGATGCAGAGTTTCTTCTTTGACCCCTGAAGCACAACCAGTGGGTAAAGTTGTCTTAGTCAACTTGGGCCATTGTAACAAAATATAATGCACTAGGTGGTTTAAATATTTATTTCTGCCTTTCTGGAGCTTGTATGTCTAAGACCTAGACCTCAGCCAACGTAATGCCTGATGAGGCCCCATTTCCTGGCTCATGGACCTTCCACTTGCTGTGTACACATGGTCTTTCCTCAAGGCATGTGCACGGAAAGAGATCTGTCTCATCTCAATAGGGTGCTAAGCCACCATACGGAATCTGTCCTCATAACCTTGTCTAAGCCTATTTTCCATCCAAAGCCCCCCCACCACCTCCAGATATTATCACATTGGAGGTTAGAACTTCAACATGTAAATTTAGATGGGTATTGCCAATGTTCAGTCTGTAGGAGTTAGGTAGGGTCTACACTGTACCAGCCTAATAAAGTCCAGGAATCAGCAACTATGGTAGAGTCTAGTATTTCTGAGGAGGACATCAAATCTATGATGCCTAAAATTTACTGTCTGACTCTTTAGAAAAAAATGTTCCAATCCTTGGTCTAGACTGCAGACATTTGGGGAATCCTTTGAGTATATCTGTAATTCTGCTATTTTAGATAATTGTTTCTCAAAATTTAACTGCATCTATATCATCTAATGATCTTGTTAAATTAAAGATATGTAAGGCCCAGCCCTGAATGTTCTGATACTCTAGGTCCAGGTATCTGCTTTCTAAAAAGTGTGCAGTTGTTATTGATGCTGTTGAAAATCCAAAATCACACTTTAGATAGCACTAATCTAGAGTATCATTTGGTTAATAAAACTGATTTCTTTGGTGTTTGCGCAATCGGGAAAATGATTGGTTTCCAGAATTGTAAAAATATCTTGAGGGATTGGAAATAACTCAAATAATACAATTACTTCAAATGATCATGGTCAAGATGAGAAAGATATAGTGTTTTGCCTACATTTATTTAATCTATTTCAATTCTGATTTACTCATTGTAATATTTTAATATGGCATTAGGATTTACATTTTATTGGGAGAAACTGATTATAGTCTTAAAAAGATTTGCTCAAAACTACCTAATGCAAAGTAGAGAATACTGGTTGAAAAAGAAAATCTTTATCCATTCATCTGTTGAAGGGCATTTAAGTTGGTTCCACTCACTCCAAATTTTATATTCTTACCCCTCTTTTCTATTAAAACTCTCAACTATGACACTTGGGCCTTTGATAAACTGGGCTATAGAAATGAATATTTCTGGTAGTTTCAATTCTGAAATTGAAAGAGCAGGTGAAAAGTGAGTATGACATTTAAACAACTTTTAATTTCTTTTCCTTTTCCCTAAACCAGGTAATTTGTTTATTTTCAGGAATTACACTAATATTTTAGGTGGGAGGGACATGTAAAAAACTAAAGACCATTAATAGTATCCCCAATGAATCTTAGTGATGAAGTCAAATTAATTTTGCTGTGTTCATGCAAACTGAGCATCTGTTTGCTGGAGAACTTTGCCTTCAATCCTCATCTGTTGAGCCTATTTACAAATAAATCAAATGAACACAAACACATATACGTACACAGAAGTACTACCTCAAGCACATACCTTTGGCAGGCATGTCTTTAAGTAGTTACCAAACTTTGATTTGGTACCAACATGATGCTGTGAGACATGTTTAATACCTTAAAGACAGAATGTTAAAGATGAAGGGATTGACAAGGCAGAGATAGGACTTTTCTCCAAGACTATGCTATGATAAAACAGTAGAATCAGGGTTGAATGTCAAAGCTTATTCTTTTGAGCACAATACCTAAGTTGTCAGATGTCAACAAGTTGGGTGAGGCAGATTTATTGGAGTCATTCAGAATTTTATTTTGAATCTCAAATTGTTGAATTGGTTCCTCAATTCATTTTAGGTTTCTAGGGTAAGCTGTCCAAATTATCCTTCATTCTTCCTTGACATTATAATCAAGTTTGTGTGGTTTTTCTGGACTCCCATGCAATGACTTAATGAATTTTGATGTGTAACCATCTATTACAGCTTTCATATGATGTTTCTACTGGTTTGCCATACTTGTGGAAGGATAATTTTCTGCTAAATTAAATACTCTGTTATTTGTCCTAACCTGCTAATTAGATTTCTACTGAATTCAATAAAAGTGAAGCCTGTAAAATTTCAAGTATTTCATATATTTAAAAGTATGAATGTGGTGCTTAAGGTGATTTTAAAAGCATCTCTCAATGGGTAAATGAGTAATGTCTCCTTAAATTACATGACTGCTTTTGTTTTGTACATTGTCATTTGTTTAGACAACAGAAACTATAGATGAAAAAATATATATGGGATTAAAATGACAGAAATAAGCTGAGCTGAATGGATTTGCTTTAAAATTTCCATGCTTTACTAATTACTGTTATTAAGAATTTATGTGGTTCTTCATGTTTGCAAATACTTTACCGGCAGTAATTAACTACTTACCTGGGAGAATTGTTGCTATTATTTTCATTAAATGAGTTGGTGAAAGTAACCTGAAGAATTAAATCCTCTTGGGGTATGTGTATGAGAGAGACAGAGAGAGAATGTGTGCTTCCGTATATGTTTCAGGGACCTGGCAAATTCCTGATGAAATATGATATTATAAATATTACCATGTTATAATACTATAACTGAGACTTTCTGGATCTTCAATTTATGGTGACTTTTGTGATAATTGAAATGAGAGAAATTTGATCAAAAACTAATCTCATGTTCCTATGAAATGTGTTGTTGGGACATTCAACGACAGGTTTTTCAAAATGTATTCAACTCTATAAGGCATAATCAATTTATTGATTTCTTCAGTCCCTGGAGGAAGATGTGTTCTCTAGGTGGTGTCTTATGACTGACCCATTCACTGGTCATACGGTAATTTGATTCACATATCTTCTTGGGATTTTTTTTCTCAACAAAAAATTATTTTTTTTAATTCCCTGTTTAGTGTGAAGGATAAAAATAAGCCAAACATGTTATTCCTTGTTGGGGATATAGATTGATAGACAACTAGAGTTACAGATGATGAATAATAGAAATAAGTGTATTTGTCTAATTAGTGCTATAGGAATTTTAGGTAAAAGGGATTATTCCTAGACCATAGGAATATGATATGCATTTGATAAATACATGTCGAATGCTTGTCAATCACTGTTTACTGTTACTCATTCACTCCTCAGTCACCCCGGGAAGTAGGCACTATTAGTATCTTCATTTGTGAAAGTGAAATACTTGTAGAAGTGGAGAGAAGTCAAGTAACTTAGCAGAGTAAAAAGGAACAAGTAACTCAGTCAAGTAGCAGAGCCAGGACTACCTCAGGCTGGTTTAGTCATTCTTACTCTTAACCACTTTTCCATACTGTCCAAGTGTTTGTGAGACATAACACAAGAATATAATCAAGTTTCATCATATTTCTCAGGTATATATAGTACATATTTTTAATTTATTAGGGCTTGAAGCAAAATCAATTCTGGTTTGAATGTGACATAAACCAAGTTGGTGATTTGGAAATACTCCAGAATGTTCTCAAATAGATATTTAGCAGTCAAGTATAAGTTTGATATCTTTTAACAATGTATATATCTATACTGAAATTTCTAGAAAATAAAGAAAATAAAGAAATCAATTCCATTCATAATAATTACCAAACATTATTATTATATTATACTTAGGAATAAATTTAAACAAAGAAGTGAGTGATTGCTATAGCAAAAATTTAAAATACCTACAGAAAGAAATTGAAGAATTTATTCACAACAAAACTGGAAAGACATCTTGTGTTCATGAATTGGAGGAATTAATATGGTTAAAATCGCAAAGATTCCCAAAGTATCTTTCAAATTCAAATTTGTGGGGAACCATAAGAGACCCCAAGTGGCCAGAGCAATGTGAACAAAAAGAGCAGAGATGGAGGCATCATGATATTTGATCTCAAGTCTCATTACAGGGCAAGAGTGAGAAAGCAGCTCTAAAAATAGACATGTAGTCCAGTGAGATGGAACAGAGAACCTGGAAATAATCCAAGGAAACCGCCAACTGATTATTGACAGTCTACATTGGAGAGAGGCCAGTCTCTTCAATAAATGGTGCCTGGAAAAGTGATATCCACGTGCAGATGAATTAAACTAGATACCTATCTCACCTTATACAAAAGTCAACTTGAAAAGTGATAAAGACTCAAGTATAAGAGTAGAAATTATGACACCAATAGAAGGAAATATGAGGAAACACTTCAAGACATCTGCATAGGCAATTATTTTTAGGTGTGATACTCTGGATTTGAAAAATGGTATTAACATAAAATTAAATATCTTCTACAAAGCAATTTGGGAAGTTGAGGCAGGAGGATGGAGAGTTCAAACTCAGCCTCAGCAACTTAGTGAGGCCCTAAGCAACTCAGTGAGACCCTGTCTCTAATAAAATATAAAAAAGGGCTGGGGATGTGGCTCAGTGGTTAAGTGTCCATGGGTTCAATCCCTGGTACAAAAAACAAACAAACAAACAAACAAAACCCGAAAGAAAGAAAGAAAGAAAAGAAAAACAAAACAACAGAGTGAAAAGAAAAACTGTAGAAGGGAGATAATATTTGCAAACCATTCATATGACAAAGGGTTAATATTTAGAATATATAAAGAACTCAATTCGCAGCAAATAAAAATCTGAAAAAGGGGCAAGTGATCTGAATAGACATTTCTCAACAGAGGATACATAAGTGACCAATAAATATGTGAAAAATTGCTCAATATCACTAATGATCAGGGAAGTGCAAAGCACAACCACAGAGGAATATCATCTCACCCACCCCCCAGTAGAATGACTATTGCCAGAAAGACAAAAGTAGCAAATGTTGGCAAGGATGTGGAGAATGGGAAACTACCATATGTGGTGGGAGAGAATGTAAATTAGTACAGTCATTATGGAAACAATATGGAGATTCCTCAAAAAAGTACGTATATATATAAAGAAAATGAAATAGAACAAATGAACTAGCAATCCCATTACTGGGTATATATTAACTGGAAATTAAATCAGTATGTGGAAGAGAACTGCATGAACAGGTTTATTATAGCATTGTTCACATTAGCTAAGATACAGAATCAACCTAGGTGTCCATCAACAAAAGAACAGATAAAGAATGTAGTGTGTATGTACGTATGTATGGAATATTATTCAGCAAAAAATGAACAGAATTCTTCCATTGCAGTAACCACAAAAGGAACTAGAGGACATTGTGTAAAGTGTAATAAGTAAGGCACAGAAAGTTAGTATCTCATATTGTTACATACCTGAAAGACGAGAAGTTAATTTCTTAGGAATGGAGAGTACAGTAATAGATCCTTGATAGGTTTAGGGAGGGGAGGATTGAGAAATGATGGTCAATGTGCTCAGGGGTGCAGTTGGATAGAAGGAATAATTTCTAATGTTTTATAGCACATTAAGATGCCTATAATTGGCAATAACTAATTGCATATTTCAATTAGTGGAGAAGATTTTGAATGGGGCTCGACTCAAGAAATGAAAAATGTTTGAGGAGATGGATATGCCAATTATCCTGCATGTAGTGAAATGTCCTACAGTACCCCATAAATATGTACAACTATTATATATCAGCTAAAAATAAAATTTAAAAATTAAGTAATGAGTGAAGTAGTCTAGGTACAAAAAAAAAAATATCACCTTTACTTCCCCAAGGAAATACAGTCCCTTTTTTTTTCCTGAAAAAAATGTGTCTTTCCTAATCTATCCTTTATCTTCCCACTTTGAGCAGAGAAAAAAGTGTAAGTATTAATATTTCACTGTCGTCTTGATTCTGTAAGGAAAACCAAAGCTCAAGTGTGGTGATGAATGTCAGTAAGAACTCACCATCACTGTTAGGGAAACTGGAGATTGGCAGGGGAAACTAGACTGCAGAGTTTTGCAATGGGGTAGATGCCGTCTGAGATGCAGTTCATCTCCTGATTTTAAAAGAGGAGGAAAGAATTACACACATGCACACCCACGACACATGGGCATGTGCACACACAGCATGGACAGAGGTTAGAGGCCCTTGGTTTGCTTATAGGGCATTCAGAAGGCCTCAGTCATGGAAGCAGAAAACTGCCTTCTGAGGCAGGATATCCTGAAAACAGGATGCTCTGTCCCAGGCTGATCAAGGGTGCCTTGGGGTGAGACACAGAAGCATGCCTTGATCCCTCCACCTGTTTGCAAAAAATGGTGTGTTCCTTTCTTTTTTAATCTTATTTCTAGTTCTGTGTTCTTCAGAACACTGCACCCTTGCTTATTTGTCCTAATAAAAAAGGAACCCATCAGCTTCCTCTTGGGTGAGGTCCCCTGACCCTCCACTTCAAATAACTTTGTCTCTTTGTCTTTCATTCCCTGTGTCCAAGAGGCTCTGGAAAACTTGACAAGGCAGGGATTGCCTCCGGGTCCCTTAAGCTTACTGGGGGAGGTTTCCCCTCTACTCAGAGGCAGAACTAGGAGCCATCATTCAACCTTACAGATCCCAAGTACCTCAAAATATTATTTCTGGCTCCCAATAGGCCATTTTTTCACCAGTGCCTTTGAAACTGCCCACTCGACTCTTTTGCCTGATTTTCTTGCTTTACCTCTTTGCTTACAACAGGACATTCAACGTAGCTCTCACCCTTTGCTTATCACCCACCTGTGGTTACTCTCATCTCTCCTGGGGCCCTTGACCTCTGGCAATGACCCCGTCAATGCTTGAGTGGGTTATGCCACCCTTCAAGGGGCACACCTCTCCCACAATTCACTTCATCAAAATGGGTGTGCGTTAGGCCATCAATTCTCCATTACTGAAATTCAGGCCCAGCAAATAATCCAACAGTGCCCCACCTATCAACAAGTTACCTTAGCCAGTCCCACTATAGGGGTTAACCCCTGAGGCCTTAAAGTCAATGGAGTTTGGCAAATGGATGTCACCCACATCCCACATCTTAGGACACTTTCGCTTGTTTGCATTATCATTGAAAATCATTCCCACGTGCTCCATGCCACATGCTCCTTTCTACAGAGGAGAGACTACGTCAGATGTCATCCACCACTGCCTCAGCTGTTTTGCCCATTTGGTATCTTGGAACAGATTAACTCAGAAAATGGCCCTGCTCACACCAATACCTGCTTCCAAGATTTCTGCAAAACATGGAAGGTAACTCATCACACTGTCATCCCCTGCAACCCACAGGGCAAGCATCGTGTCCACAGCACTCTCAAACACAGGTTCCAAAACCAACAAGGGGGAGATGCCTAGGGTGAGCCTCTCCCTCCTTCCTGATTGCATAAAGCATTAATAGCTCATAATTTCTTCAATATTAATTACCAATACTGAACCCCTGCAGAATGACACTGGTGGTAAATTCTCCTCTTAAGGAGCCTTCTCAGGTGACGTGGGGGGACCCAGACACCAGATGGTAGACTGTCCCTGTACCCTTGTTAATGTGGAGACAGTACACTTGTGCATCATTACGGGAAGGACCTTGGTGGTTCCTGGCACACCTAGTGAAAACTTTCCCTGGCTCACAAAGGGAACAACCCAATCTCCCAGTTCAAGAATCTTTATGAAGAACAAAAAGACCCTCCATGATCCTCTGGCCAGAGATGACTCAGACCCCCAGTGCCCTGCAGGAGCTTGGAGAAGTTGACCAGAGGGCTGAAGAAGTCCCAGTCTGCCCAGGTCAACAGAAGAACCCAGAACCCTGCTCCTAGCTGTGATGGTTGTTGTCAGCTGTGTGGTAATAGCTGGCTTGCCTCCTGCAGCTCAGCTCACCCAGTCTTAGGCATCAGTTCAATACCCCTCACTGTGGGAGTCAGTGTTTTGGTTGGACTCCCCCTTCCCAGTATTTAACAATGCCACCTCCTGGGTGGGGGATGTCAATCCTTTCCAGTGGATGTTAATCACTCTCCAGTGGCTAATGCCCCACCTCTTTCAGTCACCAACCTGACCCTGTGGTCCTCACACCTTCCCGTCATGACCTTTACTGTTTAACCTCTAAGAATCATGTATGAATGCCCCTCTGGTGTGGCCACAGTGACCTGGAGGTTCTCTCACTTGACTTTGAATCACACCACTAATCACTCCTGGCCCCTCTGTCACTTTTGTAAATACCTACCCACTGAGCTTCATAAGATCAATTGGGAGGACTACCAGGGGCCCTCAGTGCTGTCACAAACACTTCTGGTCACCTCATTGTCGACTGGAGACCCCAAGTGTACTTCCATGTTGGGCACAACCATTCACTCTCTGTACCTACCTCTAATTTATCTGATCCAATATTTAGAATAATGATTCCATAGTGACAGGGTAGGGAGGCCTCTCTCAGTCTCAACTGGCTCTCAAAGAGGGGTGGGCATCTGGGCTACAGTCTGGAGACTGGGCTTGCCCTTCTTTTCACTCCAAGTGTGCAGATGTTCCTGTTTTAGATCCTCAAATACTTCTCTGTCTTTTTGCCAGAAGCTCACTGACCAACTCAAGATTTGCACAGGGCTTGCTTATGTATTTCTTTCAGGCCTTCTCCTGATTGGTCGCAGTGAGACCCTCTTTACATTACCAGTGACAACTGCAGCTAGGCAGGCTGAATTGAAATGGCTAATGCCATGTCTGAATCCCTCTTAGTTCTTCAGAGGAAGACCCTCCCTTTCTGTCTGTCAATCTGATGGTATTCTGGGAGGATCCCAGAGCCCTGAGTTAGAACAGGCCCTACAATAATTGCATTGGCCCAAATGAGTCATAGGTGTGCTTAGAGTGGCCAGAGATGCCTCCATCCTGATCTGCTATTGTGGCACCTTAGTCGTGATTGGGGGTACAAATGTGTGTGTAACTTCCTGTCTGTGGAACAAAACAATTCACACCTCGGAGAGATGGAAAATCACTTACAATGCTCCCTCCCATGTCCTCATGGACATGGTCCACCTCCAAAATAAAATCTAGGCTACCATTTCTGGCCTCTCAACAACAAATTTCCACTAGTAAGGTTTTCCAAACTTTACAACACCTAGGCTAACTGGACTCCTGAGAATCGTTTGCAGGTGCCCCCAGGAAAGGATAGCCATTGCCATAATCCCATTTTGTACACTTTGTCTTCTCTGTTTAATCTGTAAAATCAGAATGAACACTGCCTGAGACATTCAGAGACACCACCAGGTGTGGTTCGCTCAACACTTTTAAAAGAAAAAGAAATAGGGAGATGTGGAATCCCTTGGCCCACATAGTGGTCACTGGAGAAGCAGAGAACTGCTGACCTGGGGAGATGGAATATCCTGAAAACAGAATGTTCTGTCCAAGACTGATCAAGGGTGCCTTGGGGTGAGACAAGGAAGCATGCCTTGATCCCCCTGCTATTTGCAAAATCGTTTAAAAATATTTTTTAGTCATAAATGGACACAATACCATTATTTTATTTATTTATTTTTATGTGATACTGAGGATTGAAACCAGTGCCTCACACTTGCTAGGTGAGTGCTCTACGGCTGAGCCACAACCCCAGCCCCCAAAATGTTTTTTTCATGAATTTTTTTGTGGTTGTATATGGACAGAATGCCTTTATTTTGTTTGTTTTTATGTGGTGCTAAGGATTGAACCCAGCGCCTCACACATGCTAGGCAAGAGCTCTGCCACTGGCTACAACCCCAACCCCTACAAAAATATTGAGTTTGTTTCTTTTTAAATTTATTTCTAGTTCTGTTCTGGAGAACAATGAACTCTTATTTTTTCCTCCAAATAAAAAAAGGAGCCCATCAGCCTAGGAATTCATCTGGGGTGAAATCCCCTGACCCTCCTCTTTACACAATTTGTCTCTGCATCTTTCATTCACTGTGTGCAGGGTTTAGCTTGTCTGGCCTAGCATAGATGTAGTGAATCTTGATTTTATTTGTTAACAATTCAAGAAAACAGAGACAGCAAGGTTGTAGTCCTGGCCAATACCATATGAACCAATATATATCAGACAACCAATATAAGTCTGCATTCAAAATCTGGATCATCTAAAAGCAAGAGTGAAGCCAAGGAAGTGGAATTAGGGGCACAGACCAAGGTACTGAGGTTTAAATGAATGGATTGAATGAAACTCATCTGCTTTCTCTTATATCATGAAACCCTGCCTGTTCGCACAGCCCTCAGGATTTGAAAACCCAAGTCTATTCTTCTACACTTGAGTGTCTATATCTGTCAGAATAATCTGGTTAGTGGCAAGAAAATTATGGCAGTATAGTCAAAATAAAGGTTTATTTCTTTTTGGGCCATTTATTCTGGTTAGTTGGTTCAGCATTTATCTCACATTATGGAGCAGAAACCATCTCAATACTGCTGGTTACTGTTGCAGAGAGAAAGAAGGCTCTAGAAGATCTTTCCCTTCAATGAAATGTTCTGACATTCACCAGAGTCCAAATTAGACACAATGTCTTCCAGCTCTGGAAAACCCAGGGGAAGGGGAATTCTTATACACAAAAGGGAGATGGCTGGATATAGGTTGGTAAGAGCCCAATAACTACTATATTTTCCTGTTAAATAAAGTGCAAGGGTCTCTTGATCAATTAATAAGCCAAACACATTTATTGGATATTGATCACGTCGGGGTGACGTGATCAATATCCAATATTGACTGATTAGGTTAAGCTGAAAACAGTTGCAGTTAATCTATTAGAATACTAGTAATAGGGTTGAGGGGAATATATTTGTAGTGGTAACTTTTTTGGGAAAAAAAATGGGTAGCATCAGAATATGATGTGTTAATCACTGTTTGGAGGCATCATGGAAATTCATGGACACTTTACAAATATTTCTATAACTGGATTGAGAAGTAACCCATGAAAGGCTGGTGGATGTATGATACCTTGTACAACTAGAGAGGGAACACCATCAGAAATGGAAGCTTTTCCTGATACGGCAATGCCTGAGATAAGTCCTCAGTCTATGTTTTGCTATGAAACACTTGGCAGAACACCTAATGTGTGTCCACGTGGCAAAGGCAAATGTGGTTTTAAAATTTTGAGAGGTACTCAGTGTTTACCTGAGAAGACAATTTTATGTACCATTTAAATCTCATCTGGATGGCGTCTCTGGGAAACCTCACCTGGAAGACTTCAGTGAAATTTCTTAATTTTCCATCCCATAGAGTAAATGTTTCCTCTTTTTTTTATCAATACTATCACAGCACTTTTTTGTGTTCCCATGAAAGCACCTGTCACATCTAACACGGGCTGTCGTTATTTGTGCATATGTCTCTGGAGGAAACTTCAGCTCTGAGAGTGTGGGGCGTACCTCATTTGGCTGGGGGATTACCCACGGCGGCTATTACAGTGTGCACTCTATCTAAATTGCTCTTGAGAATGTAGCTGCGTGTCTAAACCAGTCCTCCTGCATGGGGGAAGAGCGTACATTCAGTGCTATGAAATGCAAGCATGAATTGCGTTTTATTTAGTTCTAGGGTCATCAGTATACACAGGTGATGGGGAGACAGCAGTGAGTGTCATTGACAGGAATTTGCCTCAAGGACCACACACTGTCTATCCATAAATAAATTCTAAATACAGATGGAGCAGCTTATTCAGAAGCGTTAGCCCTTTCCAGTGAAGTAGACCCGACGGGGTAATAAAGCATAGTTAGCTCTTGAAAGTAGAGATGTGAAGTCGTTTATTTTTCCCAGGAAATAAAGTGCTTTAAAATATTTCTCGATCTTTAATGGACTGTTCGGTCACAGAGCTCCTGTAGCAAAAGAAAAATCTGATGCTCTGGTTATAAATTTTGTCTGCTTTAAAAATATATATGGGTTAACATGATTGTTAAGAAGCCTAATTGAAAGACTCAACTACCTGCTATGGAATAATGGATTTTGGAGAAGAGTCAGTGGAAAGTGGGAACCACTTTGTCAAGCACTTTGAGTTATTCTCTACAATAAGCATCAATTTAGTTTAATAAAAACTATATTTTATTAGTTTGACTTTTTATATTTATTGGTTTATAGAGTTTAAAGAAAATGAAGACTATTTTGGTACTAAAGTCTTTATTAAAATAGCATGTACAAATAGTTAAAAATTAAATTGTACTGGATTATAGGAAATGCTGCTCATGGATAACCAAAGAAATGGAATTACCAAACAATCTCTTTGAAATGTTTTTACTGGAATAAGCTTTCTAATTTTAAATAATATTAATATACTTATCATGGAAAGCACATGTCATATGTATTATATAATTTTACTGACTTCACATTTTGATCAGTTAGATTTTTCTTTATATCACACACCTGTACTTTTTCTTCTCTCATCTCATAGTTTTGAGGGAGATGTTCATGTTTACCTTTCACCTGATTGAGGCTGGGTTTACAGCAGAGAAAAGCATGTGGAAGATTTGCTCACTGACGATGATAGGAAGAGTTGATTGGAAGGCAATCTTAGCTGAATTCTAGACTCCTCCAGGGAGGTTCTCCTCTGTTGCCCTCAAAGAACTGAAGAAAAGATTCCATTGTATAATACATCAGATTTTAATTCTCTGTGTTTGTGATGTCTTCTGTTTTCCTTAGACCAACCCTTGTAAACCCATCCCTTGGAAATCAGTTTGTTTTATCTTAATAACTCCAGAAGGTAATTCCATGATTTGAGCTAAATTCAAGAGCTGATGGATGTATAAATCACTCCTGGATCACCAACTTTCTTAATTAAAATGTAATTGTTTCTGTCATGTGATGTAACATTAAGAAATACAGACTGATTAGACATGTTATAAATTGGCAACAATCATGAAATGTGTATTGGTGTGGTGGCAATGAATCCATCCTGTTTTCTTGATGATTATGTTCAAAGACAATTTGAACAGCCAGGCAACGTATTTCATTGAGGATAGTATATTTATTTGTGATATTTTCCTACTTATCTCATCACACTTCTAAACATTCATATACAAAACACACCTCAAACTTACAAATCAAATTTGAAAAGTAACAAGTCATTCAGAGTAATTTCTATTGAGGAAAGGATAGAAAATGGAATGATGTTTTTATACACACTTAAACCAGTACCAGAGGTCAAAACTCAGTATTTTCTTATCCAGTACTACATGTATTAGATTATTTATGTTCTAGAAAAAAACCCCTATGTATTAATGAAAAACCCTATGTTAATGCCTAACTCCACTTCCCTCTACTTAGTCCTTATAATGCACTTGTTCTACAGTTGTATCAGATTCCCTGAGCTATGTTGTGAGTAGAACATTGAGGTTAGTTTCTAGTTATTTATTCTCAAAGGAAGACATTGTCAGCCTTCTGTAGTTGTAAAGAAAAAAATTAAGTAAATATGCTTATTTATTTAAAATGTTCTATGTAAGAGTTGACATTAAAAAGAAATTAGAAAAAAAAATCTATATAAACAAAAACAAAAAAAAAATTAGAATGTCTATTTTGCATTGTGATCTGTATCCATAGAAACAGCATAAGACTGCCCAGTTTTCATACCTTCTTCATTCTCTCTTCAGTAAGATGAAGTGCAACCAGGGCAGAGTTCCCCTAATTAATGCCTCCTCCTGTCCACACTGCCAGCACTATAGGACATAAATAATGGTCAACAAATGTATTCTTTGTTACAACATGTATAGATTTTTGCCAATAGCTATGTTCTCTGTTGTTCTCCCTCTTAGTTTGCTGTCGTGTTTCACACTTATGGCACAAAAGTTCCTGAGTTTCACAAGGTAGATTGAGTAGTTTCTCTAGAGTCTCCCAAGGGATGTAATACACACATGGGAGCATAGAAATATACATCTGGCTAGCTTCAATGCCCTTCTGAGGATGGGCGGTGTTCTGGTCTTTTGCCAATGATGAACCCTCTTTCTCACACTCCAATTTGGTCTAATAGCCATGTTTATTTTTTAGGATAAGATCTTATCAATTAAGAGGTCTCAGATCAGCATGTCTTTATTTACATCTTCACAATTTGGGGTCCTCAATTTGGGATATAAGCCTTTCATCCTCTCATCTGACAAGACCAGAATTGACATACCAGGGAAGAACAATCCAAAATACATGCTAACAATAACTTAGTTATACAACCAGTGTCCTCTACTCTGTTCATGGAAATAATCTGAACATAGCCCCACTTACCTTAATTACCTCATCAACCCTCTTTCCAACCCTTCATTATCCTGTATCTCTCTGCCCAGTTCCTTTTCCACTGAATGAAGGAACATGCCATTAGGAATCAGTTCTGCATTAGACTGCAAATATTAGTATATGTATTCATCTATTTGATTTGTTACAAACTAATAGCAATATAAAAGCAACTATACAAAAGTATAACAATAACAACGTGTTACAAATGAATTTTTATCTCTATTATAAGTTATCTTACTACATTCTTTAGAAGTGTATGAAAGGTCAAAATACTTACATTGGTTTGTTTAAGAAAGTTGATAAAACTGAAAGTTGTGTAATTAGCAGAAAATTTTCTCCCCAAAAAGTTTTCTTTTCTAAATTATATTTTTAATTGACAAATAATATTTATGTGGTACAATATAGCATTTTCTTATAGTATACATTATGGAGTGATTAAACCAAGCTAATTAAAATATTTATCATCTGATATACTCATTTTTTCATGAAAATATTTAAAATTTACTCTTCTTGAATTTTTGAAATACACAGTATGTTATTATTGATAACAATCACCATGCTGTGCAATAATAACAAAATATCCCTTCTGTCTAACTAAAACTTTAAGAAAATAAATGGGTAGAAGTTCAAAGGCAAGATCAAGCATGATTTGCAATTATGCTAAGTCAATTCCTACTTCAAATTATCCATATGTATTCATTTATTCATTCTTCAGCAAATAATTAGCGAGAACCTAAGGTGGTCCAGACACCTACGTAGACCTTACAGAAGCATCAGGGAAGAGAAAAGACAGTTATTCCTTGTGGAATAACAGTTATTCCTCTTCTTCTGGCATTTATTTTCTAGTGTGTCCCTGTGCTGTGTGCATGCCCAAATCCATGGCACAACATGCACAGCTCCTAGAATCTGGCAGGCATCTCCAGCAGACCTGATGTGAAATATGGGTTAAATACTAATTAGCCGTGTGAACTCTGACATTTCCTTTCACTTCTCCGATCCTTACTGTCCACATTTATTACAAGAGAATAAAATACCTGGCAGCATTGAAATAATTGAACAAAGCAACGTACTGAATATTCTCTAAAAGCTTAGTACTTCTTTTGCGATTGAAAAATGAATAGAATTTTAGGTTAAACATAATATTTCTCCTAAAGCTCTCTGGAATGACAGTATTAATGATCCATATTTTCATTTTTCCAGGATAGAAAATTTCCACCCCACCATTTTTTTTTTCAAAATGTGACATGTATTTATGTCAAAGAAAAAAAAAAAAATACTGCCGATCTCCTTCCCTCCATCATTCAAAAACCTCAGAGGTAATAAAAGGATCTGTAGTTTCAAAGAGGAAAAAAGGGATTCATGAAGGCACACTTTTCATCCACCTAAATGCATTGTGCTTTCTTTGGAAACTAAAGTTACAGTTCATAATGGCCTGTTGTCTAGATTAATAAAAAGAACTGTGACTTTGTAAGCACCTGCTAGGTAGCTCAATAATGAATAGCAAACTGTGTAATCAGATTCAGAACCAAAGAAAATTGGGCAGCAGAATTTCACTTCTTCAGAGCTGCTTATCTCAATGAAAGTTCTTTATACAATAATAGCAGCTGTGGACACTCTCTGAGGTGGCCTTTCCCATGCGGTCCAGTGCCCCTTTGCTGAAGATTATCTAGCACAGGTTAGCCCCTCTTCCCTACTGTAATAATGGTGTTCCAATCAGGGTTGCAGATACAAGTCTCCCAGCTGGAAGGGGAATCCATAAGGAGAAAATATAACAATACTGGGCCATTAATTGTGATTTTCCATGAAATTTTATCATATTGCTGAAAGATATGTAGATATCAGAGTTGCATCTAGTTAAGTCATGATATTCAGTAGGGACCTATATAAAGCAAATAAGTTTAGAGGTCTTAGAAAATAAGCAAAGTTTCATCTTGGGTTCATCTCACTTGGTTCTAACAAGTAGTCACAAGACAGGAACCTGGGTGAACATCAAGGCCCAACTTTGGGGGATTTCAGCTGTTGGTTCAAAGATACTCAGTATCACTGAGTCAACACATTATCCTGCATCACAGAATGTAGAGGACCATGTAGCTCATCTAATGAGTAAGACCAGGGAAAGGCAGTGACTTTTTAAAAACAGCAGGTGATTTCCATACCAGCAAAAGCAGACTTCTCTCTCAATTGTGAAAGATGTTGAGATGTGAAGTCACAACACAGAGAGAACAAACTTTCTTGCAGGAAGTCTGATTCCATAGACACATCAGTAAGAAATTGTGAGCAGTGTTCTCAGAGCCTGGGAAAGTAATTTGGCACAGCTTTAACCATGACCTTTGATTATCTCTTCAATCCTTGCTTACCCAAGGCAAGCAATAAAACTGCCCTCTGCAGGATTTGCATCTCCAGAAGAAACCTCCAAAGCCAAGTTCAAAGGTGAAGAAGAAATAGACCATAATAGAATTCAGCTATCTACTTTTACTCTCAAGTGGGCAAGGAAAATATTCAGAAGACATATGAGAATGAAAATGGAACTTTGCAACAGTCTTCTAATTTACATAGTTCCCTGAAAAAAATAATATAAACAATAACCTATAGGCATGGTGGAACATGCCTGTAAACCCAGCTCCTCTTTGGAAAACTGAGACAGGAGGACCATAGTTTCAAGGCAGCCAACCAAGACCCTGTGTCAAGATAGAAAATAAAAAGGACTTGGATGGAGCTTAGTGGTATAGTGCTTAACTAGCATGTGCAAAGCACTGGGTTCAATAATGAGCACCAAACACACGCACATATGTGTGCATATATACATATTCATATGTATATATATGTAATTAACTAATATGACATTTACTGAACAGTTGTTCACGTATGAAATATGATATGGAAGAAAATTTTGAGGATATGTAATTTATAAATCATGCTAAGGAGTGCAAGACGTATGAAAACAACCTACACATTTTTGAGAATTAAGTTTTGTATATACCATGTCAATTACTTTACCCTGAAACTGTGACTAGCAGGACCTGGTTTCCTCTTTTCATTGAGTAAATGTGACACATAGAAGACAAAAGCCCTTTCCCTAGTTCATATCAGCCACAATTAAAAGATCCAGGATTTGATCACCATGCTGTTTACAAGCAGCAGAACAGAAAAAGTGAGGTCTGTGTACAGATGCTCCTCAGCCGTAGCAAAGGACCTGCACCTTTAATACTCCAGCTAGGTACCTGGGACTTCACTCTTGATTTTCTACAGGGGCTGTAAAACACACGGTTTCAGCACCAGTGCTGAGATCCAAATAATGTTTTGAACCTGGTTACAGTGTAGTCCTCAGAGTCAGAAGGACAGGAGCAGCTCAGTCTAGGATTATTGGTAGACAGTGATTAAGAGAATGAGCTGTGAAGCCAAGTCATTGAGATCTGAAGTCCATGCTGAATAGCTGTGTAAGCCCAGCAAATTATTAAAAAGTCCATGTTTTATAAGATTTTAATAGAATTAAGTCATCTAATGCATGAGAGTTTACAATAGTCTATGGCATGCACAACTGTTATCTGTAATTTCATAGAACTCAGAGACAGGGTAGAGGAGGTAAGGGGCTGGATGTCAACATTCGGTGAATATGGCCAATGGATGCTGAGGGCAATGTCCAGTTAGACTGGTCTGTAACTGGACAGAATAATAGCAACCCCTCACTTTGTGAAGGAGTTTTCCCTCCCTTAAAGGAAGTTGCATGCCAGGTACTCTGCTGCCTGCAGAAGAACTGACTTCAGTTTCTTCAGTGGACGGCTGCCAGCCCTTGCCCTGAAGGGGATGAGCAAGGCTGTCCTTTCAGGTAACATTCTTGATGACTGTGGTTGGAGAGCCAGGGTGGTCATGTTCTGAAATTGAACCAGACTGAATCAAAAGGCTCTTGGGATTCTCCCATCAGAAGTTGAAGCTGAATTGTCTTCAGGCATCTATTCAGGGATACTTTGGTAGCCAGGGAATGGTGACTTGGGTTAGTCTGCAGTAAAAGGAGCAAGACTGGAAAGAGTACAGGCTTTCTCCCAGGACTTGGGACTGGGGTATATACCACATTAAAGTTATATCTCCATTATCTAGAATGTATAAGGCAGTTTTTTTCATTTGTTCTTTTTAGATGTAAATGACAGTAGATTATAACTTCCCATTCTTGTGGTTGTGCATGATGTGGAGCTTCACTGGTTGTGTATTCATATTTGAACATAGGAATATTATGTCTTTCTACTACCTTTCATATTCCCATTCCCTTCCCTTTCTTTCCCTTCATTCCTCTTTGTCTAATCCAATGAACTTCTATTCTTCCTCCCCACTCCCCTAAATGTGTGTTAGCATCCATGTATCAGGGAGAACATTCAGACTGTTTTTTGGGGACTTGCTTATTTCACTTAGCATGATAGTCTTCAACTCCATCCATTTACTGGCAAGTGCCATAATTTCATTATTCTTTATGGCTGAGTAATAATCCATTGTGTGTGTGTGTATATATATATATATATATATATATATATATATATATATATATATATGATATGTATATTCCACATTTTCTTTATCCATTCATCTGTTGAAGGGCACCTAGATTGGTTCCATAGCTTACCCATTGTGATTTGGACTGCTATAAACATTGATGTCACTGTAATATGCTGATTTTAAGTCCTTTGGATACATACCAAGGAATGGGATAGCTGGGTCAAATGGTGGTTCCATTCCAAGATTCCTGAGGAATCTCCATACTGCTTTCCATAGTGGTTTCACCAATTTGTAGTTCTACCACCTAGAACATATAATGAATGTAATAAAATTAATGAATCAGAAAGATCTAACATACAAGAAATGAGTAACAGCCTACAACTTTTAAAGAACACATACTCACACACATATGTATATATTATACTATATATTATATTATCATATATTCCATATGCTATATGTTTATATATATAAAACATGATAGATTACATATTATATAATATATACCATGTTATATTAAAAATATATTCATATGTTACAGATGAAATCATAAGCATAATGTACATAATACCTTGGAGAAGTTACACAAAATAACTAAACATGAATTTTTAATCTTAAGGATTTAAGTTGTCACTAAAATGAAAATTTTTCACATGTAAAATCACCTAAATGGCAAATATACTCATAATTTTTAAATGTATTTAGATATAATATTGAAATAGTATAGTTATGGAAAAGGATAGAAATAAGTATTTAAATCTTGATCATGAGACAGTTCTTCCCTCAGACTGGAGATGATAATTGCACCAGGTAATGACTAGTTTTAATTCATCTTGGCAGGATCAGTATTTAATAGACAAAGGGTTTGGGATGTGAGGTAGTGTCAGGAGATCACAGTTGGTGAAGTACTCATATGAATAAACATAATCCGGTAGGTTATAAGTTTGACCTACTCTCCTGTAGTGTATAACATTTTCTATTCGTCTAATCACAAATATCGTATTAGATAGCGGAGTATTTTCTGCCATAATTAAAACTCTCTTTAGTCCGATTAGTTCAAGTTTTCAGAAAACAATAAAATGTTTGGATTTAATTCTCTATTAATGAGGAGAGAGTGTAGATATGCTTCAGGTAGTATAAACCAGCAGAAGCTGAGATACCAAATGGTCCCATGATGAATTGGGGCAAATGAATATTTAGTTGGCATTAATTGCTACTACTTTAAAAACTATGAATAGCACACATACTTCTTAAAGTGACATATATGATTGTTTTAATTTCTTATTTTGTGCATTAAAATAACTGGTTACATATGTTTACCAAGAGCTGTACTCTTTTTAAGCAGAACAACTCCAAAATAAAAATAAGCAAATACCCTTCAAAAACAAAACTGATTCACTGCAGAATATTCCCAAATGGAATTCTGTATAGTAATGGGAAAACACAATGCAGAAGACACTCACTCATATTTTGAATGAAACAAGCAACAGTCAAAAAAGTACATGCATAATCTCATTCAAATAAATTACAGAACCAAGAACAACACTTTTATAAATCAGAAAGGTGGTTTTCCTTGATGTGTGTGGTTGGAATATTGTTATGGTTCAGGTAAAGGTGTCCCCCAAAATTTCATATCTGAAACAATACAAGAATGTTCAGAAGTGAAAAATTAGAGTTTGAGAGCTGTAATAGTGGATTAATCCTTTTATATGGATTAACTGGGTGGTAACTACAGGCAGTGGATGTTGCTGGAGGAAGCAGGTCACTATGGGTGCACCTTTGGGGTTTGTATTTTGTTCCTGGTGAGCAGAGTGTTCCCTCTGGTTCCTGGTGGCCATGTCCTGAGGTGCTTTCCTCCACCACATCCTTCTCTCACAATGTTCTCATCTTGGGTCAAGACCTAGGGGGTTGGCTGGCTGTGAACTAAGACCCTCTGAAACTGTGAACCAAAATCAACTGTTCCTTCTCTAATTGTTCTTGACAGGTCTTTTGGTCATAGTGATGAAAAAGCTAATTAAAACACTGGTCATGTTAAATTTAGTTATTAGATTTATTTTTCCCTATAAAAGTCTTTTATTACCTAACTGAAGTGATGGGTTAACTTCCACATTAAAGATGAATGACAAGTTGATACTTTCTGCTTCAATTTTGTGCAGCAAAATCCTTTGTTTTTAATTGTTAAAAATTTGTTCTAGTTTGTTGTACATGACAGTGGAATGCATTTATACATTTTGACAGATCGTACATAAATGGAGTGTAATTTCTTATTTTTCTGATTATATATATTGTAGGATCACATCGGTCATGCAGTTGTATATGTACATAAAGTAATAATGTCTGTTTCACTCTACTAACCTTCTTATCCCCATACCCTTTTCCCTCCTTTCACTCCCCTCTACCTAATATAGAGTAACTCTATTCTTCCCTACCCGCCCCCCATTGTGAATTATCATCCACATATCAGAGAAAACATTCAACCTATGGTTTGGAGGGTTTGGCATATTTCTCTTAGATGATATTCTCTAACTCCATCCATTTACCAGCAAATGCCAGAATTTCATTCTCCTGTAAAGCTGAATAATATTCCATTGTATATATATGTGGCTACATCACTGTAGTATATTGATTTAAAAGTCCTTTATGTATACACCGAGGAGTGAAATAACTGGGTCAAATGGTGGTTCCATGAGGAATCTCCGTACTGTCTCCATATTTTAAAACATAAATTACTGTATTGTTGGGACATGACAAAATGGCTATAGTTAGGCTCCCTCACTGAGGCTTTTGGCAGGCTGTGTTGTTTTCAGTATGTAGCCAAAGTCATGAATTAGTTATATTGTGAGTAGTGTGCAAAGTCATGAGCACTCTGATTCAGGTACTCAAGGTCATAAACATCTGCTTGTCAACCTGAATCACTTATGTGACCTGTTGGTACTATGCCTTCTTCATTTGACCTGCATACAAAGACAGCCTATGGAAATGGTTCAGGGGGGCTGACTAGGGGGCTACTGTTGCCTGAAAATAAAGCATGACCAATATTTCAACCATACTGGCATCTTCTTTTGACTGCCAGATCTCTGAACCTTGTTTTCTGGGCCTGAGCCTCACTCTCTGCCCCACACACGTGTTCAACTTGTGTTTTCTCTAAAACATTTCATGTCTTAATTACTGCATTATAGATTTTGAGAATTCCAATCATTCTTTTTTATTATTATTTTTAAAGGATTAAAGGTTTATTTGAGGGTTCATGGTTTCAGGGGTCTTAGTCCATAGAAGGCTGGCTCCATTCCTGGGAGCTTGAGGTGAAACAGAACTTCACGGCTGAAGAATGTGGCAGAGGGAAGCAGCTCACATCATCAGGAAGCAGACAGAGACTCTACTGGCCAGATACAGATATATATCCAAAGCCACGGCTCAATTCCCAACTCCTCCAGCCACAAGCTACCATTCAGTTACCACCCAGTTAATCCCTACCAGGGGATTAAATCACTCACTACTATCTGAGAAAAGCACTGGTGAGGGACTGTGAGCAGAGCAAGGATAGTTATATTTATTCAAAGAATATCCCACCCACCCCCATCTCGTCTGGCCTACAGTTGAGCCAGCAGAGCATGTCTCCCAGTTGGAATTGAGAAAATGTGATTTGCAACCTTCTAAAAGCGTAAGAGGAGAGAAGTACAGCTATTACTGGGGGGCTGCCTGACATATGTCCTAGAACCTTGGTAACATCCTCTGTCTCGTGGCAGAGGAGATGACAGTAAGACATCCAGCATCACTCCTCCAGTCCTTGTGGCCTGCAGACCAAAAGAAGTTCTGCAGTGGTGACACTGACCGAAAAGAAGAGCAACCTAATGCATGGGCCAGTACTTACAGCTCAAGCCCAAGATGCAGTGCATGATTGGTAGCCCACGGCAATGAACCCCACTTGTGTCCAACATAAGTGGAAGTCCCACATAATCAGAATGATATCCAGTCAGCCTGATTTCAGGCAGTCTCACAAAAGAAATAGGTAAGTCAGATGAAATAATTCATGTACCAGGCCACCATCTTGGAGCTGTGGTATTGATGTCAGGACCCAGAATGACCCCTTATTAGGGCAAGTCTTAGAAATAGAGCATCTATTCAACTGCATGTGTGGATGTCAGAGGGATTAAAGAGAGTCTTCAAAAGCTGAAATGTCTCCTAGAGCTCATGTCGTTCTGGTTAGCATTGGATCATTTAACCAAAATGTTGGGATCAGCCCCACCCCATCTCAGGAACTGCAGGAAGACTTAGGAAATGTTGAGAGAGTCAGTGGAAAGGTCAGGATCCTCAGAGGTACAGGGCTCAAGCATAATTCTTGCTTGTGTAGATATTTCAGATAAAATTTTAATGTGACTATTTTAATTCTTTGCATCTCTTTAGAGTAGAGGGAAAATTACTTGAAGCACTGAAAAGCATAACTGAGATTTTGAGGGCAAGGCCTGGCATCCGTGGCTCAGATTTTAATGTTTCCCTCTTTGAATGTTGGCTAAGCATGTGGATCACCTGTCTGATCAACAGGTGGAGTGGTAGGGTGGGATTTCAGCATCTAATACAGGGTTTTAAGCCTTTTGTTAAGTATTACTTAACAATGTAATGTCAAATACGACTTTGTTTAAGAATTCATTTACTGATAAATAAATTTTAAGAGAATAGCTCACCTGGAATTAAATAAGCTTATGTAGATACATTATACATTGATATAACATTTTTAAAGGAGGTTGTTCTAAACTTAAAGTCTCTTTTAACCCTAAACTTTTAAGACACAAGCTGGGCATGGTGGCCCGTGCCTGTAATTCTAGTAGTTCAGGGAGACTGAGGAAGGAGGATTATGGGTTCAAAGCCAGTCACAGAAACTTAGTGAGGCCCTTGATAGCTCAAGAAGACCCTGTCTCTAAATAAAATATAAAAAAGAGCTGGGGATGTGATTTAGTGGTTAAGCCCCCCTAGATTCAATTCATGACCCAATAGAAAAAAACAAAAAACACAAAACAGAATTTCAAGATTTTGGGGGATTGTCATACCTTTTATGATATTTACCTCTAAATATTAAAATATTACCTCTAAATGTTAAAATATTAGTTTCAGTTTAATGAGAACCTTAAATTCTTTGTTACTTAATATCTGGAGTTTTCTTTATTTTCCTTTTTTCTTAACATTTTTTTGTCCATTTTTAGAATTGATAACTTTATCTGACTTAATATTAAACTGCTTCTAATTTACATTCAAAGTAATTGACAGAAATTGCTGCTTTCTGATAATTCTGGTTTCTTCCCTTATCAGTCTTATGACCTTTTAATTCCAATCAGTATATGGTTACCTGGTAACCAGGGTAGTTTTAAGTTGAAATCCCTATTCTTGTTTCTATGTCAACCACTCTGCACAAATCTCTTCCTCGCTAATGTAGAATTAGCACCTAATAAACTGATTTATGCTAAATGTTACTGAATATATTTTTGTGCTGCCTGCTTTAAGGAAAACTTGGTTTTCTCATAAGAACATTTCATCATAACAACATGAACACACAATATTTTAATATATGAAACACTGTTTCCTAATGACAAAACATTTTCAAAAAGGTAGGCTATTTCTTCTGATTATTTCTTTTTATTCTGGCCTTAGAGAAGTGCCTTAGTGAGAAACAGAAGTTATAGAAACAGCAAGTCAGAATTGGTGATAAGAAGGTTCACATGCTGAGTCTGTAAGATGTATTTCAAGGTCTTAGAGATGAACAAGAATGAAGAAGATGGACTAGAAGATCAATAGTGAATTTTTGTTCTAACTCTATGAATCACTTTTCTGTCAATTTAGTCAACAGTATTCATTATATCCACACACAAAGTGCTCTATGTTAACAGCAGAGAAAACAATACCATCAGGGATCTTATAATATATAAGATACAATATTTAAAGAACAAAAACTGAATTAAAAATCCAACTGTGATAAGTGAAATGTTGACAAGGTTAACAATATTTGCACAGAAGCTTTAACATAGTGGGATGGACATAAAAATTGTCTGGGAAAATTTTACCTAAGAGGTGAAACATGATTGAGGAGAAGAGGATACCTAAGTCCAGGAGATTGTTAAATCAGAAGTAGTGGATCTAGAAAATGATTCTGGAGTGGAGGAGTAGGTCATTGAAAATTAACATGGAACCAATAGGCAATGTCCTTCCTATCTCTTACATTCCAGATGGTCGAATTATGTAGACACTGAAAACCCAGGATGACAGCCACGGATAAAGTGAAGATGTGCCCTTTTCCAAAGACTTCAGTAAGGAAGCTGTACTGCAGATGCTGTCAATGTGGTCCTCAATAATCTTTGCCTCCTGGTATGCACAATGGTGTACATTTCCCTCATGTTGAGTGTTGAAAGAAACTGCTACGTGTTTCTAAACAAGAGAATACAGTAAAAGTAATGGGTATATAAGTTCATACCTAGCTTTGTTCAAGGAAATTGCTATGTTTTGACCTGATATTTCATGGCAAAAACAAACAAACCAAAACACCAAACTGAGAGGAGTCTCCAGCTGACAACCAGAAAGAAACTAAGGTCCATGGTTCCACAGAGAACTGGATTCTGCAAACAATCACATGAGCTTAGGAGGAGAAACTCTTCCTCAGTCAAGACTGGAAAGGGAAGTCTCAGCTGAACTGTGGGCATTTGAGGAGCCTGAAACATAGGAACCAGTTAAACTGTGTCTAAAATCCTGATCCACAAAAACAGTGCAACAAAACTATTTATAGTTTCGAGCCACTGAGTCAACTAACACAGAGGATGAGACTTAAATTGAATAACAAATGCAATGAGTGTGAATGTAGTCATAGCTTTGGCACTAACATGTCTTTTGACCCTGGAGAACTGACTTCCTTCTCTCTGCACTTCACGTAAAGGCTAGTTTATGGCAAAGAAATTTTTTTAAGGTTAAAAGGAATCCACGAGATGGAGTGAGTATACTAATGCAAGTGTTCATGTTGACCATCTCCATTATAATTATTATATAGTGTTTTCTGGAAACAGCATTGTTTTAATATATTTATAGAATTAATACACACAAAGTGACTTGTACATTGCTTGGATCTCATGTGATGATAACTGTCCATGTCTGCTGTAAGGAGAAACAGTCATTAAAATCTGAAGACTGTTAGGCAAACCACAAAAGGAAAATTATCTGAATCCTCATGACATAAGGCACGTAAACTTTGGCAAATACAGCATCCCTCATTAAGAGATAATATTCCTCCAGTATCAACTTTTCATAAATCCCGTGTGTACACTGGAACATGTAACCACTAAAAATTATTAATGCAATCACAATTTTGCAAAATGTTTATCATTTCTATTAAAACCACCATGTGATTATTACCATTTCGCAGCTTAAGGTTAAGCAGCATTTACTGATGTTGCTACTGGGGTGATTTAATGGTGTGTCAAATCTGCAGAATGGTAAAAATACCTTCAGGTAGGCAGTATCTTTCATCCACAAATCCCTGCTATTTACAGCTATCAAAACATATCATTACAAGCAAAAGACAGGGAGATAGAAGTGAACGAATACATGCATTATTCAAAAACTGTTTTTCTCTTCTGCTAGCTTCTCAAAGACTTTTCTTTAGGGGATGCCCAGAAGCATGCATTTAGATTAGTTTATTAACAAGATCATTAATCAGGAATCCATGTTTCAAGATGTCTTGTTGATCAGCAAGTAAAAACAAAAAGATGCCTATGGGATGATGTGGAATCTAGTACAGTTGCAATACATTCATAAATATCTCAGTTATTATTTATTAATTTAAAAGTTCAGAAAATATAATATTGCATGATTAATATATACATTGTGAGCCAAAACACATATTCACTAACATAAAATTCTGTGTGTGTGTCTATCTTTGGAAAAAGTAAGAATTTTACTGATATTTCAGCTGTGATTTTTTTTTCTTTTACTAAATATTGACAGTCGAGCTCAAAAAATATCCTCAATCTTACTTTCTGAATGAGAGAAATGAGGCCAGGAGATTCACTTAAGACTGAGGAGGACTGTTAAGCACATCTCTGATGGCTAACAATGATCTCTTCCCACATTCTCTTTTGATTGCCTCCTACCCCTTGAAACCTATGACTTGTGGTCAGAAAAATTCTTTTTGTGAACTTCACCCAAGTTGGGAGGTTAAAAAGACAATAGTTTTATCTAACTGATAGTATTAGAATAAAAATATTTAGGCCTAAGGAATTTCAGAGAACATAGATGTTTTTAGTATTAAAAATAGCATACTCTTCATGTAATAATAAATTAATAATAATCTATATTCTACTATACCATTCTGGAACATATAGAAATTCCATAGAAATGAGTGCCTTAAAATATATGTTTTCATTGATTTTATGGGTCAGTCTTCCTCATAAACCATGTTTGAATTCAAAGATTCTGATTCCAAGAAAATGTGTCTATGGTTAGAATCAAAGAAATATTTTAATGATGTTCTAATTATGTTTCCACCTCTGTATATGTTATCTGAATAATGACTTTCATAGTAAATATAACTCATATGATTTTGGATAATAACACCAATGTGAAAGAAAAGCTTTCCCTTTGTTTAAGTAAAAAAAGTGTAATTTATTTCACTTCAACAGGGATCTTAGATTCAAAACAGGTTACCTGTTTTATGCTATGACTACTTATTAAATGTTTACACTAATTACTTTTAAAGTCTTGTAAACATTACACATTAATGTAGACCTTTAGTTAGGCATTTTGAAAAGAAATCCCTTTGGAAATTTCTGCAGAAACATGTTTTCTTAAATCATAATGATCAGATTCTTATTTATAAATCTTACATTGTAGTTTGTGCTTTCCATAACAAAAATTCTTTGAAGTTTTCATAGCAATTACAAACTTCAAAAGACAAAGAAGGATTGAAGAATTTCCCAGGAGCTGGTGGTATAGCCAGAATGGTAGAAAGATGAAAGTTAATAAGTTACTCTTATTATTTTCTGTTTCAAGCTGCTTGTGCATTAGTTACTTTGCTACAAATCAGTGAAATGATCAGTTTCCTATCCAGACATCTACAAAAGAACTCATTCATATAGTAATTCTAAGACTCTCCAAAGTATGACCATTACTTCTCCATTTATGAGTAAATTTTTTTCCTTTGAGAAAGAAGAAATATAGTGGTCAAAATATCTGAAAAGAGCAGATTCCTTTAGAGAAATCAGCAATTCCTGGGAAACAGCCAAGAGTAATGAGATCAAGAAAATGAATGCATGACTGAGACACATCGATTTAACATTCCATAAGACACTGTATCTAGGGGCTTCTGTGTTTTGTCTATAAAATGGAAAAGTCATGTCTAATATACTTGTAGAGTTGAAGATTCTAAGTTATGAACATCACTAGAATTACTGTGTTCAAGAATTTCTATTACTAAAAATTTCCCGAGTTTCCATGCAGAGATTCCTCCATCTAATATTTACTGATAAATGTTTCCTGTTACCCAATGCATAACATCCTTCTGAACCTAACAATTGCAAACTGTGGATATTACCTTGAATGGTGACAGGGACTTTGCAGATGTGACTAAATGATGGATTTTGAGATGTAGGCACTGTCCTGCTTTATCAAGGTAAACCCAATGTAATCACATTATATTGGGGAGAGAGACGAGAAGATACTCGCCTCTAATTTTGAAGATGTAAATGGTCACAAACCACTGGAAAGGGTGAATGAAGGTCTTCTCTCCTGAGTCTGGAGGGAATGCAGTCCTGTTGACACCTGACATTTAGGCTTCTAATTGCCAGAACTGTAAATTTGGGTTTGCGCTATTTTAAGTAACTGTGTTTGTGTAAATTTGTTATAACAGTAATAGGAAACTAATTCACCTAAATATGAAGATTAGACACATCACAATGGGTGAATTTAGTTTTTTAGAAAATTTTAATTTCTAAGTGGAATATCTAGAACCATAATAAACAATTTTCAAATTAATTTTTTTCTAGAATAAATACATATGTGTCAAAATTTAAAAGAAAACTACTAGAAACAGCTAATTTCTTAGCAATCACTTTGAAAATTTCAAAGTTAATTGCCCATAAACATATATTCATATTTTATAAATTGAAATTTAAAAATTACATTGATAAAAGGGATTCAACAAAATTATGGCATAATAGTTCAAGTTTTTGAGCTTATTTTACATAGTTTACTGAACATTAATAAAATTTGCAAAAGTAATTTTAAAGGCTAAAAACCTTTAAAAACCACAAACTGTATACTGTTTGTCCTTTAAGGAACTATCAATAACTTTTTTGTTTTTATTTATTTTGCAAGAAATAATTCTGAAATTTCTGTAATTTTCATGATAGAAAAGAGAATTGTAATTAGTTTAAGATTTGGTACTTAACATTCAGGAACATGGAATCTATATTGAGACTGCTATTCAGGAAATCCCAAGTGTGTGACTTATATCTTTGACTATTCCATGCCATCTTCATTCATCTGCAAAATAGTTTAAAATAATACATTGTGGCAAGGATTACATGAGCTGATAATGTAGTACTTTGATGAGCACCTGATACAAAGTAAATAAAATTTAAGTGCATTAACTATTTTTGTTGCTGTTCCCATTTGATACCTGATAATACAAGTATTTACTTTCTCATTTACAAAATACTGTTACATTAAGTAACAAGGCTATTCATGTGTTCCATTATTAAATGAACACATTCCTAATCTCCAAATGGTTTACATAATCCCTTCCAATTTCTACTTGTTTCAGCCAAAAAAATGGAAGTATTTAAATAATGATTGGTTCATGTTCAAAACAGCTGTTAAGACTTAAGATTTTCCCTCTTATTTTTAAAACAATTTGTCTTGCAAAGACAAAGTACTTTTTAAAATTTAAATTAATCTGATTAACTGATACATAAAAACATAAAAAGTGTATATATTGATGGGCCACCATGTGATATTTTGATACATGGATAAATTATGCAATGTTTAAATTAAGTTAAATGTATCTATATTCTCATTTATCATTTGTTTATGATGAAAACATTCAAAATGTTTTCTTGTAGATTTTGAAATGTTCAGTGCATTATCAATACCTATAGTTACCCTTCTGTGCTATAAATTGCACACCAGAGTTTCTTGCTGCTAATGGTAATTCAGTACCAAATCTTTTTCCATCTCTCCCTTGTCTACTCTTCCCAGATTCTATCTGCACCTTGAATGAGATCAACTCTTTTAAATTCTATCTATGAATGAGATCATGAACACTTTCTTTTGACTTTATATGCCTGGATGGTTTCATTTGATATAAAGATCTCCAGTTCCATCTATATTGCAAATGTCAAGATTTTCTTCTTTTAATGGCTAGATAGAATTCCATAGTGTTTAAATTCCATATTTTCTTTATCCCTTCATCAGTGGGTGGATATTTTAGATGTTTCCATTCATTGGCTATTGCAAAGAACGCTGCAAAAAGATGGTGTGTGGATTTCTGTTTGGTATACTGATTTCTTTTGGATGTACGCCAGCAGTGGGATTGCTGAGTTACATGGTAAATGGGATGTCTTCAATTCAGTTGATTTGACTTCTTGAAGGTGATTTAATTTTGAAGCAAAATTTTCTTGACCAGTATCCAAATTTCTTAGTTAGGTTTTTAATTAAAAGGGAGTCTATGAATAACTTCCATAGCCATTTTAAATTTTGATTTTCTTAATGAAAATTTATTCTTAGTTTTCTTTAATATAATGAGTTTCAAGAAGTACATTTATCACAGCAGTCTCAAACAAGTCAAACTTTTGTCTTGCACACTGATTTAAATCCAGGAGTTTGACTTTTATCACAATCAATCAATTATTCATGTTTGATGAACAGTGTTTTGAAATCCAAACAATTATTTTCTGGCACTCCCTTATCAAACTTTGTCCCTGCTTCTTTAAAGATAGAGTATCTAGAATCTATGATCCCTGCAGTGAAGACATTCAAATCTTGCTTTTTGAACCTTATATTGGTTGAACTTATTGCATTACAAATAAGATACTGGAGAATGAACAAAGTTTCTATGCATCTTTCTTAAAACTGTTTAAGAACCTCTGGGGCATGAGGGAGATCCAGAGCAAAGCAATGAGGTCTTAATTTGGATAAAAATAGCTCGCTGTACAGAAATTATATTTGTCAAACTAACAGTAATGCATGTTTATGTATTTTTTCATCCAAAAACATTGAATGTGTGTGTGTGTGTGTGTGTGTGTGTGTGTGTATGATTGTTGTTAAATACTGAAGATATAGATACAAAGTAATTTCCCTCTGCATTGAAGTTTATATTTCAGCACTGACTTAAGGAAGTGGCAGGAACAATTTTCTTGCCTTGTGTTTGAATTTCAGGGGAAAGTGTTTTTCCTTTCAGCATTAACTAAGGAACTAGCCATGTGTTTTCACGATGATCTTTATCGGTTTGAAAATGTACTCTTTCATTCTTGGTTTACAGAGAGGTCTAAATGGAAATTTGTTCAAATGTTTTATTTGTATTTATTCATATGATCATATTTTTCAGTTTTGATTCTGTCAATATGGTGAATGGTAGTGATTCCTTTTCAATGTTTAGTAAGATTTGCATGACAAGGATTAATTCCACCTGACCATAGTGTATTATCTTTCTTACATATTTTGAATTATTTTTGCTAATATTTTGATCTTAATTTTTGCATCTGTGTTCATATGGAATATTGAAATGTGGAGATTCCACGGTGTCTCTGACATCTATGTTATAGTATGTGGACATGATAATATGAAGTGGTAACAATTCTCTCCTTTTCAATTTTCTGGAAGACTTTGGATAGAACTACTGCTATTTCACACTTGAACAATGGTTAAAATTGACCTGTAAAACCATCTAAATCTAAATCCCTTGTATGAGAAAGATTTCAACAAGTTATTTATATAAATGTAGTGCCATTAATATCTATTTTTATGGGTAAGTCTTGGTAGTTTGGGTCATTCATGAAATTTCTCCATTTCATCTATAATCAAATTTATTAAAAGAAAATTTTAAAAATATTCTCTTACTCTATGTATGATATCTGTAGATTATGTAGTGATGTCAGTTATTCAGTATTGATATTGGTGTTTTGATACATCTTACTGTTGTTCCTAATCAATATGGCTAGAGATTTATCAATTGTTTTTTCAGAGAAACAAATTTTTTTATATACATGATAGTAGAACCCATTTTGATATAATTATGCATCAGGGAATATATCCTTTTTTTTCACAATGTAGATTCACACGATTCATATAATCTTACATATACATAGGGTAATACTGGCTGTCTTAGTCTACTATCTTTCCTTCCCCCACCCCATCCTGTCCCATTTTCCTTTACATCATCCATACTTCCTCCATTCTTTTCTTATCCCCGCCCCGTAACCCCTCCCTCCCATTATGTATCAGCATCCACTGATCAGAGAAAACATTCGGCCTTTGGTTTTTTGGGCTTGGCTTATTTCACTTAGCATGATATTCTCCAACTCCACCCATTTACCAACAAATGCCATAATTTTATTCTTTATGTCTGAGTAATATTCCATTGTGTATATAAACCACAGTTTCTTTATCCATTCTTCAATTAAAGGGCATCTAGGTTGGTTCTACAATCTAGCTATTGTGAATTGAGCAGCTATGAACATAGATGTGGCTCTATCCCTATACTTTGCTGATTTTAAGACCTTTGGGTATAAACTGAGGAGTGGGATAGCTGGGTCAAATGGTGGGTCTATTCCAAGTGTTTTGAGGAATTTCCATACTGCTTTCCAGAGTGCCTGCACCAATTTGCAACTCCACCAGCTATGTATGAGTGTGCCTTTTTCCCCACATCCACGCCAACCCTGGCGAGTAATACAAGTAATACAATTACTTGTATTCCTGATAATAGCCATTCTAATTAGAGTTAGATGAAATCTTAGGGTGGCTATAATTTGTATTTCTCTAATTACTAGAGATGATGAGCACTTTTTCATATATTTGTTGATCGCCTGTATATCATCTTCTGTGAAGTGTCTACCAAGTTCCTTAGCCCATTTATTGATTGAGTTCTTTGTATTTTTGGTGTAAAGTTTTTTAAGTTCTTTCTAGATTTTGGAGATAAGTGCTCTGTCTGAAGTGTGTGTGGAAAAGATTTTTTTCCCACTCTGTAGGCTGTCTTTTCACATTATTGATTGTTTCTTTTGCTGAGAAAAAGCCTTTAAGTTTGAATCTGTCCCATTTATTGATTCTTCCTTTTATTTCTTGAGCTCTGAGGATCATGTTGAGAAAGTCTGGTCCTAAGTCAACGTGAAGAATATTCAAGCCTACTATTTCTTCTATTTGGTGAAGGGTCTCAGGTCTAATTCCTACATACTTGATCCATTTTGAGTTGAGTTTTGTACAAGGTGAGAGGTAGGGATTTAATTTCATTTTATTGCATATGCATAAAACTGATTTCCAGTTTTGCCAGCACCATTTGTTGAAGAGGCTATCTTTTCTCCATTGCATGTTTTTGGCAGCTTTGTCTAGTATGAGATACCTGTACTCATGTGGTTTTGTCTCTGTGTCTTCTATTCTGTACCATTGGTCTACCTGTCTATTTTGGTGCCAAGACCATGCTGTTTTTAAAACTATTGCTCTATAGTAGAGTTTAAGGTCTGGTATTGTGATTTTTCCTGCATCATTCTTTCTGCCCCAGAATTGCTTTGACTATTCTGGGTCTTTTGTTCTTCCAGATGAATTTCATGATTGCTTTCTCCATTTCTATGAAAAATGTCATTGGGATTTTTATTGGAATTGCGATAAATTTTTATAACGCCTTTGGAAGTATGGCCACTTTGATTATATTAATTCTGCCTATCCAAGAACATGGGAGATCTTTCCATCTTCTAAGGTCTTCCTCAATTTCTTTCTTTAATGTTCTGTAGTTTTCATTGTAGAGGTTTTTCACCTCTTTTGTTAAATTGATTCCCTAGTACATTTTTTTTTTGAGGCTATTGTGAATGGAGTTGTTTTCCTCATTTCACTTTCAGATGATTCCTCACTTATGTAGATAAATGCATTTGATTTATGTGTGTTTATTTTATATCCTGCTATTTTTCTGAATTCATTAATTAAGTCTAAAAGTTTCCTGATGGAGTTTTTTGGATCCTCTAAATATAGGATCATGTCATCAGCAAATAGTGACAGCTTGAGTTCTTCTTTTTCTATTCATAAACTTTTAAATTCTGTGGTCTATCTAATTGCTCTGGCTAGCATTTCCAGCACAATATTGAATTGAAGTGGTGACAGTGGGCATCCCTATCTTGTTCCAGTTTTTAAAGGGAATGCTTTCAGTTTTTCTCCATTAAGAATGATGTTGGCAGTGGGCTTAGTATAAATAGCCTTTATAATGTTGATGTATGTTCCTACCATCCCTATTTTTCTAGTGTTTTGAGCATTAAGGAGTGTTGTGTTTTGTCAAATGCTTTCTCAGCATCTATCAAAATAATCATGCGATTTTTAACATTAAGTCTATCAATGTGATGAATTACATTTACTGATTTCTGGATGTTGAACCAACCTTGCATCCCTAGGATAAACCGCACTTGATCGGGGTGCACTATCTTCTTAATAGGTTTTTGTAAGTGATTTGCCAGAATTTTGTTAAGGATTTTTACATCTATATTCATCAGAGATATTGGTCTAAAGTTTTCTTTTCTAGATGTGTCTTTGTCTTGTTTTGGTATCAGAGTGATACTAGCTTCATTGAATGAATTTGGAAGGATTCCCTCCTATTTCATGAGAGAAACAGATTTTTAATTCATTATTTTTGTTTTCTACTTCATTGATTTCTACTTTGATAGCTATTAATTTCGTTCTTGTTATTCTGAGTTTGATTTGCTCTTCTTTTAATGGTTTCTCAAGATGGTCATTCATTTGAGACTAATCTGATATGCCGCATTTTCTTTAGTGCAATGCATTTCCCTCCCAATGCTGCATTAGCTTAATGCCATGAATGTTTCATTTTTATTTTTATTTATTTGAAAGTAAATTTTGGTTTTAATTTTAAAATGTTCTTTGATGCATGAATTATTTAGATGTGTTTTATGTAGTTCCAAATATTTGGTTATTTGGATATCCTTCATATACTGGATTCTTTTTTAAATATCTTGTAGACAAAGAGAATAATTTACATAAATTAGAATCTTTTAAATGTGTCAAGACTTTTTTATAGAACTAAAATATGTTTTATCATGGTAAAGGGTCCACAAGTATTTGAAAAAAATGTAGTATTCTTCTATTGTCAATGAAGAATTACAAAAATAAATATCTATTAGGCCAAGTTGTCTGATAACAGTGTTAAACTCCTCTATGTCCTCATTGATTTTCTGTCTCCTTTTTATATCACATACTTGAATAAAGGTATAAAAATGTTAACTAGGATCCAAGTCTTGTGGATGTATATGATGTTGAGATTCAGTGTGGTGTGTTTATGTATGTACGTAGGAAGATTATGTCAGTTCATTCCACTGCCTTTCCTATTCCTGTCCCTCCTCACTTCCTTTCATTCCCCTCTGTCTAATCTACTGAACTTCTATTTTCCCTCCCACCCCCTTGTTGTGGGTTAGCATCCACATATCAGAAAGAACATATGACCTTTGTTTTGGGGAAGATTGGCTTATTTCCCTTAGCATGATGGCCTCCAGATCCATCCATTTACGAAAGAATGTCATAAAGTCATTTTTCTTTATGACTGAGTAATATTCCATTGTGTATATGGACGATGGGTATCTAGGTTGGTTCCATATCTTAGCTTTTGTAAATTGTGCTGTTATAAACGTTGTTGTGGCTGCAGCACCGAGTATATTGATTTTAACTTCCTTGGATACATACCCAGGAGATTTCTGAAGGACTTCACTGAACAATTTTTCAAGGAAGTTCTGCTGTTGATGAATTTGCTTAGCTTTTATAACCAGAAAAGCCTTTGTCTTCCCTCTGACTTTGAATATTTACCAGAGTAAAACAATTTTAGATTGACATTTTTCTTTCACTTTTCAAGTGTTTCTTCACTCACAAAATGTATTCCTTCACTGTATTGTGCATGGTACTGGCTTGATAAACAATGTTTTTCATTCTTACATTTTTTTTCTTCATATGTAATATATCTTTATTCCCTGGATCCTTTAGAATTTTTTGCTTTTTAATCTGTTGTAAGCAATTTCATTGGGGTCCTCATTGATACATTTCTTAGGTGTGTGACTATATAATTTTAAACAAATTGGCAATTTAAAAAATTTTCAAAAATTTTTTTCTTTTAACCCTTCCACTCCATTTGTACCTCTAATTTCACATTAGTAGGTTATTTAAATTCATTACAAAGCTCATCAATATTTTGTTAATTTTTTAGAGTATTTTGTGTGCTTTTCAAAGAGTCATTTTGTCTTCATGTTCACCCATCTTTTCTTTGATATCTTCAATCTCTTAATTCTATTCATCTTATTTTTCACCTCAGACATTGTCCTTTCCATCTCTAGGAGTCTACTATGAGTCTCATTTTAATATATCAGCTGTGTTTGAATTTAATACTTATTCTTTCCCCTAGATGTATTTTGACAGGGATTGCACTGACTCTGTATGATAATTCTGGTAAGAGAGTCCTTTGGACAATATTGATTCTACCTATTCAAAAGCATGGGAGGTCTTTCTTTCTTCTAAGATTTTCAATTTATTTCTTTAGCAGTATATAATTTTAATTATAGGGGCCTTTCCCTTCCTTGGTTAGGTTTATTCCTGAGTATTTTATTTTTTGAGATTATTGTGAATAGGATAGTTTTTCTGATTTCTTTCTCAGTGTAATCACTAGCATAAGAACACTGTTTATTTTTTAATGTTGATCTTTTTCCTGATACTTTATTGAATTTATCAACTCTAAAAGTCTTAGGGGGAGTTGTCTTTTTTTGAGGGGGATGTCTTCTAGACACAGAATTATGTTATCAGAGATAGAGATATTTTCACTTCTTTTCCTATTTGTCTCCCTTTAATATATTTCTCTTGCCAGATTGCTCTGCCTAGAGTTTCAAGGACCATATGGAATAGGAGTGGTGGCAGTGAATATCTTTGTCTTTTTCTGTTCCTAAACATTCTTAGTCTTCATTATTGAGTGTTGTTAAGTTACTAAGAAGAGTCATTAATGTTAATCTTTATGTACAAAAAAGAAAATGAATGAAACTTACTTTAGTCCTCTTATTTTTTAATCAATACTTAGGCAAAATTCTTTTAGAAATGTCTACCCAATATCCATTCAAGTAGGTGGAAATTATTTTTCTCTATTGTCTTTGTTCCAGTATTATGGAATAAACTACTTCATTGATGCCTTCTTCCCTTTCTTTTTTTCTTTGTAGGTGGAAACTATGTAGAAACTCTAGGGCCTTTTACTCCATCCTGGTCCAAACTATTTAGTCAAAATTGTTTCTCCAACAGAAACAGTTATTTGTTTTTAGTAGTAATGCTAAATGGTATAGCCCCTTCAGACAGTTTGGCAGAGGTTCACAAAACTAATTGGACTCTTACCACATGACACAACAGTCAAAGCACTTTGGGTATTTACCCGAATGTATTGAAAACTTGTGATTGCACAAAAATCTTGACATGCATATTTATACCAGCTTTATTGATAATTGTGAAATTTGAAAACAATCAAAATGTGTTTGGTATACAAATAAACTGTTGTACACCCAGATGATGGAATATTATTCAGTTTCAAATGGAAATGCGCGATTAAGCCACGGAGTCACATAGAGGAAAGAGAACAGTATATTAATAAATAAATAAGCCAATTTTAAAAGGCCACATTTTTCATGATTCCTCTCTGACATTCTAAAAGACAAAACTATGGAGTTAAAAGGCCAGTGGTTACCAGGAGTAGTGGGGAGGGATGGATAGACAGAGGTAGCCCAGTGTATTCTTAAACAGATAGAACTACGCTATATGACACTGTAGTGGTGTATATATGTCATTACACATTTGTCCAAACCTATAAAATGTACAACACCAAGACTGAACCCTGACATGGTCTGTGTAATTTTCTTATAAAGGTTGGTAGAAGGGAAATTATTGAAGCCCAGATCTTTTAAATACTGCTGTTTGAGTGGAATAAGAATTTCAAATATTCCTTGGAGACACCTGTCTCATTAACTGCAGTATGGATTTTGCCAGCATGAAGACGGTATGATTAGGCATTAAAATTAACTTCATAAGAAGCTTAGGTGGAAATTAGATTTCATGAGTTTAGTTTGGCAAAGTATTTTTTCATGAGGGCTATGGGGCCATTTATAAGAGTTATATGGATTTTTAAGTGGGTATAACTGATGTACGATATGAAGAATTTTTATCATAAAATAATTTGTGTGTGTACTTTAAATCTTTTACTTCATATACTAGGAATTCAAAAGTGTGTCAATCTCAAATATTAAGAAGAAAAAAATTTATATTTTTCTCTATCATTCACCTCTTAGTTCCTCTCTCCATATTTTAGCCCAGAATATAAATATCCAAGTACTTAATCTTTTGATGATATATGGAAAATTATTACCTTTCAGATCATTAATTCACAATCAGGAGTATTTTAATACACAAGATGAATAGGTCATAACCATAAAATAGAATAAGTTACTACATAAATGGCAATATAATACATTTTGGTAGGAATTATAGAAAATAAGAAACGAGGATTTTCTCTACCTTCAAGGAGTGAAATACTTAGGATATAATGAGTCTTGAGTATTATTAACTTTGTTTTTAAATATGCTTCAGTTATTGTAATTTTTGAAAATGTCTATGCCCCTGTCTACTTGGAAATTTCTGAATATGTAACATCCATCTATAAAAGTTGACTTCAGTGGCTGTCACCCAGGGCCAGCATGTGAAGCAGCCATGCTGTTGTGTCTACAGATTTCATTGTTCAGAAATTTAGAAAGGATAGGAGGTCAACTTCTTTACATTCTACCATGCTGAATCTTCAATTAGGGAGACACAGATGGTAGAGGACTAGAACAACTTGGTCTGAAGAATCTATTTACAAGACAAGTGTTCACTCCCCTGTGTGTGTGGTGGGCTGGGCTCAGTTGCACCTAACAACAGACCTCCATGTAGCTTCCCCATCTTGGCAGTCTGAAGACAGTGGGTCTTCTTACATAGCTCTCAGGAGCATGACCTTTTGTGATCCAATCTCAGAAGTCAAATAGCATAACTTCTTCCATGTTTTATTGGCTGAAGCCATCACAATCTCATCCATCTTGGAAAGGGTGGGAACTAAGACCTTCTCTCTCCATGGGAAAAAATATTAAAAGAACTTCTAAGTTATGTTTTAAAATCACTATGCTGTGCCTACAATTTTGTATTTTTGCTTTTCCCTTTAACATTATACTATAAACATAAAATCCTTTTCTTGTAAACATCATTTAAATACCTATTCAGCATGATCTAGCTTTTCTAGCCAAATTCTTCACTTGCAGATGCAAATATCATGTTATAGTGCTACTGAATGATTTAAGTAGGGAAAAGTTAGTGTCTGTTTATACAAGAGATATCTTCATAATAAGGAATCATGAGAGAATAAAACTACTTCATGGACATTTAGCTAGGTAAAATTATTCTGAAAGAGCATCTGCACATAGAAATACATCTTTAAGCATTCTATTGAAAATTACAGGGCATATTTAATTTCATAAAAGAATAGTAGATGTTGTGTATGTATTTTAGCAAGAGCAATATAATATCTTAGAACTACTAAACTGCAAAATTTCTGCTGCATCAGCCAATCCATGTTTGTATGTACAACTTTGTCAAAAGCCAATAAAGCAAAAAAGCTTATTCATCTCGCTAAGGGGTTGTAAGCTCTATTTATCTAAAATGGAGTTTGGAGATTGGCTTTTTCCATTTTGATATGAGTCGTGTATCACTTTCATTTAGTGACATCAAATGTTAAGCCTCAGTAAAACTGCCTTATAGAAGAAAAAAAATATGATATTGACTCAGTGATAAACAATTCCTAGATGAAAGAGGATGCTGGCATTGAGATTAGTTGCATTGATTTGGAAATTTTTTAAAAAGTTCTGGAAGTATGTCTAGTTTTAAAAATGTTTAGTTAGAAAAAGAAAACTTAGTTAGGGATGCTAACAATAATAATGTACCATGTCAATTAAAAACCTGGCTGCAGTACATGCCGTAACTGGTGAACTGTAAGGAAATAAGAAACCAAGTTAAGTTTCCTAAAAGTAGATCTACTTTTAATGCCAATTTATCCCAAAGCCTTCATTCCTGCAGTTCAATTTAGAAATGCTGTTATGATTATTGACACAGAGTCCATCCGAATTCTCCTTATGTATTCAGTCATCAGGTTATTATTGGCTTTCACTCTGCAAAGTCTTTTGTATCCATTTCTCCTTCTCTTCTTAAAGTTGCTGTCTTGCTGTCAGAATACTTGAAGGGGTGAACATTGATTTTCCAAGGCTGAAATTCCTTTTAAATGGAACTTAATGTCAAGTATGTTTCCATAATCCAGCTCTTTTAGACCACAACATATTTCCCCCTCGACCTCACCAGGGCCCCTCCACTCACATCAGACGTGCTGAGCAGATGCTTCATGCGTGCTTCAACTCACAACCTCAAAACATCCAATTTAATTTTAATTTGAAAGAGTTGAGAGAAGCTGTCTACTTTCAGATGGTGATTTCAGAACAGAGAATAATCAGGTATTTAAAAAAAAAAACATCAGATCATGAATATAAGTTATTTAAGCATTAATTCATAGATCAAATGTTAGACTAGAGTAATAATAACAGCAACAATTTACAGTTACTGAGTACCAACAGTGTGCCACTTTCTGTATAAAAACACATTTAGGTATTATCTGTTTAATTCTAACAACAAATCCTTGGGATTCATACCATTATTGCCTCCCTTTTATAGATGGGGAAACTCAATACAGAAGGCTTAGTGGAGCCTGCCCACTACACTAAGCCAGTAAGAGGGAGGTCTGGGATTCCAGGTCAGTGGGATTCTCCAGAGGTGCTTGCAGTTATTATGCTTCATAACCAAAAAGGAAAACAAACCAAGGATCAGAAAAAAAGATGATCCCGAAAGGTATGAAGCTATGCATAATACAGGAGAGGGAATTTGATTTAATCATTTGCATTTGTTTGAGTCTCTTGGGCATCAGCTGGCATTCAAGAACAGAATATACTGACAGAGCAAATATCCCTGCGCTCATGGGCTTAAATATTACAGTGATAAGGGATCAGAGCATTCAACCAGGAGCAAAGTCCATGCCGCATTTTACACTAACAAGACGTGTTGCAAAGTTATGAACACACCATTGCATGGTTTGCTAGGCCTTCTTTAAGTGGACCAGGCCATCGCCAGGAACATTTTGTGAAAAGTTGTTTACTTTGAAAACATTGGTTAAAATTTGAAGTGATTTTTTCCCCCCATTTTCATCAGTAGAGACTTACTGACAGGGATTAATATCAAACTCAATTTCTTTAGAACAAATGGTACTTGTGTCTTTTTCAAAAAGATAACATAATGCTTGGCACACATTTTGAGTTCAATAAATATTCACAGAATGAATCAGTCAATGACTTGCACTGTAAATTTCAACTACGTGTCTGTATGAGATTGTGTTTTATTCCACCAGCTTCAAATGTATTTAACTACCTTTCATTGGACTTTTCAATTTTATTCGATGGATTTTTTTCAGAATGTTCAACTATTTGCAGAGTAATTAGATCATTTTTTTTCTGCATTTAAAAATACTCTGAACAAGTACAAGAACAAGACCACCAGAAGGAATCTTTCTAGAGACTGTTTCATTTATTTTATTTATTTATTTATTTATTTTTATTTATTTTGATTCATTGAACACAAATGGAGTACAGCTATTGTTTCTTTGGTTGTATACAAAGAAGAGTCACACTATCTGTGCATTCATACATATACACAGGGCAATATTGTCCGTCTCATTCTGTTATTATTCTTGCCCCCCCCACCCTGACCCCACCCCTTCCTTCCCTCTATGCAATCTATCCTTCCTCCATTCTTACCTCCCTTCCACTCTGCATTATGCATCATCATTCACTTATCAGAGAGATTATTCAGCCTTTGGATTTTTGGGTTTGGCTAATCTCACTTAGCATGACAGTCTCCAACATCATCCATTTACCTGTAAATGCCATAATTTTATTATGGCATTTTTTTATGACTGAGCAATATTCCATTGTGTATATATACCACAGTTTCTTTATCCATTCATCTGTTGAAGGACATCTAGGTTGGTTCCACAATCTAGCTGTTGTGAATTGAGCAGCTATGAACATTGATGTAGTTGTATCACTGGAGTATGCTGATTTTAAGTCCTTTGGGTATAGGCCAAGGAGTGGGATAGCTGGGTCAAATGGTGGATCCATTCCAAGTGTTCTAAGGAATCTCCACACTGCTTTCCAGAGTGACTGCACTAACTTGCAATTCCACCAGCAATGTATGAGTGTACCCTTTTCCCCACATCCTCGCCAACACCTGTTGTTGCCTGTATTCTTAATAAAAGACAATCTAATTGGGATGAGATGAAATCTTAAGGTAGTTTTGATTTGCATTTCTCTTATAACTAGGGATGTTGAACATTTTTTCATATCTGTTGATTGCTTGTAGATCTTCCTCTGTAAAGTGTCTGTTCATTTCCCAATGGCAGGCAATGGTAGCTTTAGATAATATTTTAGGCAAAAGGTTACTCAGAATCCTGAATTAGCCATTTGTCTTTCATAGAAATAATGACATTTGAATAATTTCAGATTTAAAAAAAATTCTCCAGCTATTTGGGCAAACATCAAAACAAAGTGATAGGCAGGATCCTAGCAGACTGATTTCTTGCATGGAGCTATCAAAGGCTGTCAGACCATTCATGTGTCATGAAACATGCACAGTTTTTGTTAAAACCCTGTAACTTTATCCATCTTATGTTGTATATGAATACCATTGATTGGCAAACTATTATAGAATTGGAAATAGAGTGATGAATTTTTCAAAATTATAAGAATCTTAATTGGTGTTTGCTCAAGAGTTTTATTAAACAATAATTTCATGGAGAATATTTTATATGATTTGGAACAGAATTTAGTGAAGGGTTGTACAAACAATGAGACCTGAATTTGTATTACCTAGAGACAAAACATTAAATTGTAAAAGAAGAAAGAAAATTAAGATTTCTTTCTTTTTCCTAACAACAGAATTTAAAACCAATAAAATCAGAAACATTGGGCAGAGGCAAGTAGTCTGTAGCCTGAGGCTAATGCACTCTTAAAAGGAAAAGCTATCTTGAATACACCATCCTTTTTATAAGTCTGAATAGGTGCTTAAATGATAGGCATGTAGTCTGTGAACTGAGGCTTAAATGATATTTGCGGATTATTTGAAAGTTTTATTTAATCTGTCTTTTTTTGATGAGGGTATATTCTCTCATTTCTTATATAAATAGGTAATAATGCTGTTTGAGCCAAAAAAGCAAAAAACAAAAAACAAAAAAACAGTAATAAGATGCTGGGGTGGTTACAGTGAGTGGTCCAAATTCATCATACACATTGTGAATGTCAAACCAAAGCAGCCTATAAAACTGGGTCAGCCTTAGGGGTTCTGTATTTGAACCTCACAGTGCCACTTGTATGCACAAAGTATGTGATTCAGGGTGGCTATGCATTAAGCATCTGATCTGAATCATGCATATGTAAAGTACATTTGAATATATGCATAGAAAATATCTGAACCTTTGACATAAACATATGTAATATAGGGAAAGGCCCATAAAATATTGCAGTTGTTTGTATTATTTACCAAATAAAATGTCTACCAAATGTCTGAAACTGTCCTAAGGGTTGTTCAAATATTAATGTTTCTAATCTTTTAAGAAATGGTAGATGATATTGTAATCTCTGTTACATACATGAGGAAACTGATGTTAACTTATCCAAGTCCATACAGGAAATAGGTAGAAGAGTGGAAGTTGAAATACAGAATTTCATTCCAAAGTCTATACCTGTAGTCAGTGTTGCTATGTTACCTTGCCAACAACGGCACTTATAAGAGAAAACATTCAATCTTTGTTTTGGGAGAATTGGCTTATTTCACTTCAGCTGATAGTCTCCAGATCCATCTATATACCAGCAAATGCCACAATGGCATTCTTCTTTATGACCAAGTAATACTCCACTGTGTAGCTAACTCACAATAAGGAAGGGGAGGGAAAGAATAGAAATTTAGTGGATTAGACAAGGGAGATTGAAGGAAATGGAGAGGAATAGGAAAAGGAGAGGCAGTGGAATGAATCTCACATAACTTTTGTAGGTGAACATATGAATACATCACAATAAATCTCACCACCATGTACATCGACAAAAATGGGCTCCTAATTAAAACAGGATGTATTCCAGGCTTATATATCAAAATGGAGTCTACTGAGGGCTGGGGATGTAGCTCAGTTGGTAGAGTGCTTGCCTTGCTTGCACAAGGCCCTGGGTTCAATCGCCAGTACCACCACATTAAAAAAAAAGAAAAAATGGAGTCTACTGCCATGAATATCAAGAAAGAACCAATAATAATAATAAAAGAATGACACTTCATATATCCCAGGTTAGTAATTTTCTATCTATTAGCAAGGTTAAGTATATTATATATAGAATCTGACAAAGAGTTGCTTTGTCACAGGTTATCCTTAGATGACAAACATCAATCCCAGGGTTGACATGTCTTATATAAATTAACAGTATGTTTCAGGTATTAACTACATGACAACTACTCTGCTAGCTCTTTTCATACAGTGTCTCACTGATTCCTTAGCCCAAGTTTATGAGGTAGATGTTATCACTTCTACTCTACAAATTAATACACTGATTCCTTGATATGTTAACTTTCCAAAAGTCATAGAGTTTGATAGAGCCAGGGTTTATATTTAGGCTCTCATAAACCAAAGTCTGCTGGCCAGCATAACTCATTTTCACTTTTTGTGAATTGTCAATCATAAAACAATTGATTATTGAAGTTGTCCTAACATGAGTAGAGAGTCTAACCAAGATGTACTTTTTAAGGGTTCATAAGAATAAGTGTGGGGCTGGGGATGTAGCTCAGTTGGTAGAGTGCTTGCCTTGCAAGCACACGGCACTGGGTTCAATCCCCAGCACTGCAAAAAAAAAAAAAAAGAAAAAGTGTAAACAAAATATGATTAAACATAGGTAAGCTTTTCCCAGTGGTCAATGGAAGGGACAGGAACATTTTTCATTTGAAAGCCACTATAGTTTAAAAAACAAGCCCCTATATTTATTTCCACTGCTTTTGTGTGCCATGTTATCTTTAGAAATAATATATCACAGAAATAATGCATCAGAGGAGGAAGTTAACTCTGTGACTGAGCCACCTTATGGAACGATCCAAAATAAAACCTCAGTATTTAATTATCTTTGGAATATAATTGTTGTACTAGATGAAGTGTGATTGAATTTGCTCAAATTTTCTTATTTTGTTTTATCATCAATGCATTTTTAAACTGTAGTCTTTAAATTGAATCCTTGCTAAAACTTAAGAAAACCGTCAGTGTCTAGATTTGCCTGATCCTTCACAGAAGGTAATGAAGGCAGAGCTCTCAACTTAACATGCTCCCTCTGAGTGAATAACATCTCTTTAACAATGTCAATATTTGTAAATCATAAATAGTTTAGACAGAGACTACATAGCTTCAAGTAACTGATAATCTGTCATTTCCTTATAAACTTAATCCTTTAACAATCACAATGCAGGATGTAAAATGGATGTATTTTACATCCATTCAGTGGAGGAAAAGCTTTGCTGTTTTCCAATAATCTTTTTGTAGAAGGACTGAGGAATTCAGTGTGTGTGTGCGTGTGTGTGCATTTGTGCACATGTGCTAATAAATTTGCCTACATGTGTCAGCACCATTGCAATCTCAAACTGTCTAAAACAGATCATGTGAGTCCTTTCAAAACTGTCCTAAGTGAAATAAGCCAATCCCAAAAAACCAAAGGCTGAATGTTTTCCCTGATAAGTGGATGATGATATATAGTCGGGTTGGGGAATGGGAGGTGAGAGAAGAATGGAGGAACTTTAGATTACAAAGAGGGAAATGGGAGTGGGGGGGCTGTGGTATGAAAAATGGTGGAATGAGACAGACATCACTGCCCTATGCACATGTAAGATGACATGAATGGTTTGAATGTACACCATGCACAACCATAGAAATGAAAACTTGTACCCCATATGTGTACAATGAATCAAAGTGAAGTCTGTAAAAATTTTTTAAAAAACTGTCATTCACATAAATCTTATTAACTGTCAGCTGTCACGTCTTTGTTTCTATGTAACTCTTAGCCAAAATACATTTCGATTCTATTGATAGTCATCATTTCCTATGAATGTGTTATTTTTTCTCACAGATTCAAATAAATTATTTTGCTTCATTTTTAATAGAAACTCAATATATATTTTAATTAAAAATAAGTGATTTATATTAGCAATTTTCATAATAAATGCCTGGGGAAATGAAAACCAAATCAACAAATTTTAAAACTTATTTTCAAGGATACAGAAACAGCATCAAATTAAAAAAATAAACAAATATGTAATAGTAATAGATACAAGGAAAAATCAAACTGGTTTTCTTACTCTTGCACAGAATACTTCTGTGGCAGTGTTTGGAATTTTTTCCTTGCACAACAAACAATTCTACCAGTGATGCCAAGTCTTCACACTATATAATCAATTAAGTTCTGATATCCTCTACGCAGAGAGACTGTCTGTCAGATTCCCACAAGTTGAGGCTTCAGTCCTGCAAAACCTGCACCTACTTCACTTACCAATGGCAAGTGATAGTTTGTCACTGGGACTTCTGACTGATCAGCTGTCCATCAGGGGTTTTACTACCCTTTCTCTGGGTTGGATTAACTTTCTAGGATAGTTCACAGAACTCAAAAAAGCTCTTAAACACACTGGTCAGTATATTATAAAGAAACACCACCTTCAGCCCTTCTCCCCTCCTTGGTGATTGAAAACTCCAACCCTCTGTTTATGTCTTGCTCTTTTTGGTGAACAGTCTCCATCCTGAAGCTACCTAGGGATCACTGTTGCTGTCACTTCATTGCCAAAAATAAAATAAAATTAAATTAAAATTAAAAAAAATTACTTGGGAGATCCCAAGGGTTTCAGGAGCTGTCTGACAGCCAAAGACCAAATACTTGACCAGGGGCAGAGATCAAATGCATGATTATTATTGTGTCACAATATACAACATATATCTATGTAGCTATGTACAAATTATTTTTAAACATATTGCATTTCAAGAAAACAAAACAGTTACCGCTTTTTTAACAGGTAAGATATTAGAGTCAGTAGCAAACCACGGCCAAATTAGACTTAAATTTTCTTTCACAACAAACTATTCTCAAAAGCCTTAAATCTTTATTTTTACACAAAATGTTCTCTATTTTGGATTAGAGCTTTCCAGTGGAAAATATATTTTCTGCCCACTATGACAATCACTAATGCATTTTGTTTCCTAGGAGAAATTCTTTTACTTTCTTAAAATGTCTTGGGTAATATGCTCTGCCTGGGTTCTGTGACAAACCTTGCCTATTACAGAGAAGAGATGCGCCAAGCTGCATTTCTAAAGTGCTAGTGATTGTAGACCCTTTGGAATTTACAGAGCCTTACTCACCGTTAAAATGAAATAAGGATCTGCATCAGAAGGCAGCAGGCCCTGAGGAGAGTAATATGCAGGATAATGTAGTGCTGTTGAGCTTCTTCAGGGTATTACACACGAAGTTCCCAAAATAAGCCCAATGGAGAGTAGTGAGCCTTGCCAGTTCTTCAAAAATCATGGAAAATAAGTTGCTTCCCTCAACACTTCTATTAAAAAAAAATTATGAAACCAGGAATACTGTCCCCAAGAGAGCATATTATGTCTTCAGAATTCTATAAGATGTAAGATGAAGGTTTAGTTAAGAGAAAAAGGGAGTTTCTTTGTTTCATTTCATTTTGTTTTTAAATCAAGTGGTGGTGTTTAAAGGCATCTATTTGGGCTTAATATCTGAAAGGTGTGCATTAATATAATTTTTTTTGCTATTAAGAACTTTATTTTTTATTTTTTTTTCACATTTTTAAAATTTATTTAATTTTGATTCATTGAACACAAATGGAGTACAGCTATTGTTTCTCCGGTTGTACACAAAGTAGAGTCATACCATCTGTGCATTCATATATGTACATAGGGCAATGATGTCTGTCACATTCTGTTAGTATTCTTAACCCCCACCCCAAGCCCACCCTTCCCCTCCCTCTATGCTATCTATCCTTCCTCCATTCTTGCCAGCCTTCCACCCCGCATTATGCACCATCATTCACTTATCAGAGAGACCATTCGGCCCTTGGACTTTTGGGATTGGCTAATCTCACTTAGCATAAGAGTCTCCAACATCATCCATTTACCTGCAAATGCCATAATTTTATTCTTCTTTATGGCTGAGTAATATTCCATTGTGTATATATACCACAGTTTCATTATCCATTCATCTATTGAAGGGCATCTAGGTTGGTTCCACAATCTAGCTATTGTGAACTGAGCAGCTATGAACATGGATGTGACTGCATTGCTGTAGTAATCTGATTTTAAGTCCTTTGGGTATAGGCCAAGGAGTGGGATAGCTGTGTCAAATGGTGGATCCAATCCAAGTTTTCTAAGGAATTGCCACACTGCTTTCCAGAGTGGCTGCACCAACTTGCACTCCCACCAGCAATGTATGAGTGTACCCTTTTCCCCACATCCTCGCCAACACCTGTTGTTGCCTGTGTTCTTGATAAAAGACATTCTAATTGGGGTAAGATGAAATCTTAAGGTGGTTTTGATTTGCATTTCTCTTATAACGAGGGATGTTGAACATTTTTTTGTAAATCTGTTGATTGCTTGTAGATCTTCCTCTGCAAAGTGTCTGTTCATTTCCTTGGCCCATTTATTGATTGGGTTATTAGTGTTCTTGGTGTAAAGATTTTTGAGTACTTTGTAGATTCTGGAGATTAGTGCTCTATCTGAAGTGTGTGTAGCAAAGATTTCCTCCCACTTTGAAGGCTCTCTCTTCACATTGCTGATAGTTTCTTTTGCTGAGAAAAAGGGTTTTAGTTTGACTCTATCCCAATCATTGATTCCTGCTTTTATTTCTTGCACTTTGGGAGTCATGTTAAGGAAATCTGGTCCTAGGCCAACATGATGAAGATTTGGACCTATTTTCTCTTCTATTATGTGCAGTGTCTCTGGTCTAATTCCTAGGTCCTTGATCCATTTTGAGTTGAGTTTTGTACAGGGTGAGAGATATGGGTTTAGTCTCATTTTGCTGCATATGGATTTCCAGTTTTCCCAGCCCCATTGGTTGAAGAGGCTATCTTTTTGCCATTGTATGTTTTTGGCTCCTTTGTCAAGTATGAGATACCTGTATTTATGTGGATTTGTCTCTGTGTCCCCTATTCTGTACCATTGATTTATCTGACTATTTTGGTGCCAATACCATGCAGTTTTTGTTACTATTGCTCTGTAATATAGTTGAAAGTCTAGAATTGTGATACCCCCTGCTTCGCTCATCTTGCTAAGAATTACTTTAGCAATTCTGGGTCTCTTATTCCTTTAAATGAATTTCATGATTGCTTGCTCTATTTCTATGAGGTCCGTCATTGGGATTTTAATTGGAATTGAATTGAATTTGTATAGCGCTTTTGGTAGTATGGCCATTTTGACTATATTAATTCTGCCTATCCAAGAATACGAGAGATCTTTCCATCTTCTCAGATTCTCTTTAATTTCTTTCTCTAGTGTTCTGTAGTTCTCATTGTACAGGTCTTTCACTTCTTTTGTTAGATTGATTCCCAAGTATTTTATTTTTTTTTGAGGTTATTGTGAATGGGGTAGTTTTCCTAATTTCTCTCTCAGAGGATGCATCACTTACGAATACATACCTGTTTACATGGTCAAGCATGTGTGCTTGTTAATACTTTTCAAATGATGTTTGTCAGAATTCTTTTTTTGTTTGTTTATTTTTTTTTAATGGACCCTTTCCAAGTTTATTCATTTCATAGGTAATCTCCTCAGCCTTAAGGTATTTAGAATTTGTCTTTATCCCAAACAGATAGTTTCTTTTTTTTTTTAATTTCTATAGACTTCATTTTGATTCACTGTTAACCTGGAGTATATGAATGAGCTCCAGGGCTCACAGACATCTCAACTCCTATTGTAAGTTGTGTGTACATGTATGTCTTCTGAATGTGTGTAACTTTCCACCGATTTCTCAAGAGTCCTTGACTACAACACATTAGCTCTTTAACTAAAAATTATTAAGAACGTTCAAGACACAGTTTAATCATTTTGCTAGTTAATAAATGTGCTCCTTATCTCCATGATATCTACTTTTTTTTTTTAACGGAATTTCGCCATTAACATTCAGGACTTAATAATTTCTCAGGACTCATAACTTCTTAGTATGACATCTGAAAATAGAATTCCATCACGTATTTTCTGCAATCCTGGATTTTCTGTCCTCACACAGAACCAAGACAAGCATTCTGATTCTCCTTGTCTCTGACAATCTGCACTGGTGGGGCAGGGTGAGCTGTAGCAGTTAGGAGAGTGGTCTCTGGAGCCCAGTGGTCTGGAGGAAGACCCTCGTTCTGACCCTCACCACCTGTCACAACACAGACAAATAATCTGGACACTCTGTCCTCAGTTTCTCCATCTGTAAGAAGAATCAAACAATAAATTTTGTATTTCTCCTCTGAGTGTTCAATGACATAATCCAAATAATTAGACGAAGCACACAACAAATGTGAGCTAATAATTATAGCTCACATGACAGATTAAGTACACACGAGGTACATTTCTAAACGCTTCACATTAACTGCTTTAACCCTCATGACACCCAGTGCCATGGGTTCTGTTGTCATGCCCATTTTACAAATAGAGAAGTTCAGGCATGAAGAAGTCATTTTGTGTGCTCACATATATTAATATGGCAAAGTCAGTCCCAACCCAGGCTAGATATAATGTTGGTTTTAGATATCACATACTGCTAGAACTTTCCCATGTTACTATCATTTCCATTGTCATTTAAAAAATATCATTCATACCTAATAGAATTAGAAATAATACATAAAGGCATAATTCTTGGTGGTATACTTAGAGGATTGCTCACATTTTCTCTTTCATCTAAGGAGAAAATAAATGCTACTTAGTGATGTTTATAGAATGTCAACATCAAATACTTTTTTCTTAAAAGAACAGCCATATTCAGATCCAACCTCTAAACACTCAGGTGGGATAAAATAATAGGGTCAGTTTCACATTAATGATGAGAGAAAATGCAGTTTGCAACTGTTGGAGTAGTTACTGGTTATTTGCAGAACAGAATAATTAGAGACAGCATGCAACATTAGCCAGAGATAGAACTGAACTGACTCCTAATCCAGGGATTAAATTAGTACATAAAATGGATCTACTTTGCAGAAAATAAAATAATGAGTACGTATATTAAGAAAAAATTTTTGGTTTTACTTCAGGAAAAAAACTGTGCTAAATAATCAATTTCATTTCCAGGTGCAAATGTAAATTATGCATTTTTTTTAGTAGTTATTCCAGAAAATAAAAGATTATGGAACATATCATCCTTTGGTTTGAAAACAAACTAATTAGAGAAAATGTGCAAATTATATGTCTTCTAAGATTTGTCCATGATAAATAGATCCAGGAATCTATAGCATTGTAAAAACTTCTTAGAAGGAAAAAAATAATGCAATACAAATGCAAATGATTGCTTTCTTATGTTAATCATAATATAAAATGTATGATGAGGGTAATATAAGAAATATTAAGTTGTGTTAATTTGACATACAAACAGGTTGCCTAAACTTTAAGAAAATTTAAAACATAAAAAAATCGAAAAGCTATCAAATGCAAAAAAAGATCTTTCAAAATAAGTTGAAATGACATTATCTGATCTTTCAAAGTAAAAATGTCATCTTCCATGGAAAAAGATTTTTTTCTATTACTTTTAATATTCCTTTCCCAGGAGATATATACACTTATGTACGTGTGTGTGTCTATACACCCACAAACATGTATATATATTTAATGATATATGTACATCCTTAAAATAAATAAATAAATAAATTTATAAATTTATAATAAATTTATAATAAATAAATGTATTAATAAATAAATAAATATAAAATAAATAAATTTAATGATATATGTATATCCTTAAAATATACTATAAAACTTTTCTTCTCTCATGCTTCCCCCATTTTTATTTTAATTCATTTCTGAAATCTTTAAGCAATGATCTGCTCTCACTGACTTGGCTTCCAAAGTCTTTGATTTTTTTCTTTGTGTGTGGGTTTGGGGTAATGCTGGAAATTGAACCAAGAACCTTGCACATGCTAATCATATCCTTTACCACTGAATTACACCCCAGCCTCATTGTTGACTTCTTGAATTCTTCTTAGAATATCAAGAGGTTCTATAAAAATAGTGCAATGTATCTAGCATTAAAAAAACACAAAGGAGAGAAGTAGAGCAGGTATTTAAATGCACTTTGGCAAAATGAGAAACAAAAGAACAAAAATAAATTTTTGCTCCCACACAAACTCTATTGATTTTAATTCTTTTGGTAAATAATTGTAATAGTAAAAATGATTCCTATAATAATAATAGTATTTTAATATTTTTGTTATTACGTTATTTTGTTACCTTTGGTGTAGTGGGGTGTTGCTTATCAATTAAAATGATGAGTCAATAATGTTACGCTTCCGGTGCAACTGCTTCATATCCCACATAGAATAAAATCAGTTTCTTTTCATGGTCTGCACAGCCCTATTTGATCTGGCCTTATCATTACTTCCAGTCTATTGCCAATCATTCTTTCTCTGCCTAGCTTCATTCAGCCAGATCAATTTTCTTTCCATTCATGATATATGCTCAGTGGTTGTTGGCAAAATGAACTTCTATCTTAGGGATTTAGAATTCGGATGGAGCATTCTTCCCACCAGTATATGGATAGCTTATATAAGTAGGTGGTTCTTGCTAAAATGTCCACAAGGCTATCGACTAGGATTTGTGAAATAGTAATGTTCATCCTCTCTACTCTTTAGGGCTTTACTCTCCTTATCATTCATCACAGAAGTTACTTTTACATTGTGTACCTGCTTATTTGATTGATTTGATTTGCTTTCATTATTTCCTCCACTAGAATATGTAATCTCTATGAGCTGCCAGATTTTCCATTGTTCTGTTCTTTCCCTGCACTTAGTATGTCATCTAACCTATAGACAATGCTCAGTTAATGTTCTTTAAGTGCATGAAGAGCTTTGCAATTATGAAATTCCTTTAAAAATTCAAAGCTTTTTTGCTAGATTTTCTCATCGTGAGTCAAAATCTCATAGCAAGAATGATAAATTCAATGGAGTGCATTTGTAAGTTTACCCTCAATTTATTGAGAATAAATTAAATTTGTTGGTGTTATCTAGTAGGATTTCAAGTAAGATTCACTTTTCTTGATTCTCATTAGAATTTAGAAGCCTTGGCATCCAGGCCTGTGATCCTACTTGGTTCTTATGTTCATGAACTTAGAAGTCACCAATTCTTCTAGAAAGAAGTAGAAATTCAATCAGAAATCAGATATACTTTTTATCTTTCCCATTCTCTGAAAAGAAAGATCATTTGCCATTCATTAATGATCTTCCTTATTGGGCTTATAAAAATGTCCCATGTAATTAATTACGTGGTCTTCTTGGTTCTTATCAGCATTTTATTCTGATATGACTTCTATGAATTAATAAAGATGATTTCATTGTTGGCTCTTAGCCTCTATGCATATATTCCCCTTAGGCATTTATTTGAAGTGCCCCTTCAAGGATAAAAGTAAGCATTTCAGATCTGAGGTATTGTATTATTTTCTCTACATAGTGACCTATCTGTGCCCAGTTTCAACAGAGCTCACACCCTTTGTTGACTCCAATTATCTTTCATCTTGAACCACTGTAAAGTAATTTTTAGTGTTTACCAAGCTCAGTATGCTATTTGACAGTGCCTCTTGTTTATTCTAGTAAATGATTATCAATTTCACATGGAATCCTATAGTATGAAATAGACTTTCATTCCAAGAGTTTCACTATATAGAACAATAGTTATATATAGACAACATTGTTTAATGATAAATCATTTAGAGGTCTCAGTAAATATAGATGAATCTCTTTATGAGTGGTTTAGGTAGTAAAGAAAATTATTGGAAATATCTGAAATAAATCATGGATCTGAAGGGAAAAATGGGAACAGGTCCTAAAACAAAAACAGAACAGAAAGCAGAAAGCAAGAAGCTGCTTGCTGGGCAGATTTGGTAGACCTCTACCAGAAAAGTGAATCTAATTCCACATCTAGTCCTTAACCCACTCAAGATTCAAGTTCCATGGAAAACTTTACTGGGTCATCATCCATTCACTAGAACTTTATGCCTTGATTAAAGGAGATGATGTTGTCTTGATTTAGAGCCTCCTCTTATTGTTTCAGTGGTGGAAAAGCAATTTCCCAAAGCAAAAGTAAGGGTTTCTACACAACAAAAGGAAAATGGGATTTGAAAGGTAATAGACATCCCTATGTGACAGATCTCCTTGCAGATTTCTAAGTGGTTGCCCATAAAGAAATACAGTAAAATAAAATTTTACTCTAACCAATGAGCTTTAAAAAATAATAACATTTAATTAAGGATCATCACTTAATAATCGTTTACTTAATGATTCATAGTTTTATCAGTGATGTAATAGCCCATCATTTCTTCATTGGTGGGGTCAGGAGTTACGTGATTTTTTTTATGCTCTTTATATGTTATTGTCTCAGATATAACAAGTTCTTGTTAAATGGTAGAGTGTTAAATGTATTAATTTTAAATGTCTGTTTTCCTTATTTTTACATGAAAAACCAAAATGCAAAGTTGTTAAATGATTTTCTCAAACACGTGTAGCTGGTAAGCAAATAAAGATGGAAATACAGTCCAGGATTAATTTCTATAATAGCAATAAAAATTCATAGAGCAAATTATGTAAAACAAATCAATTTCACAAGCATTATTGTATCTAGCCTGCATAATAGATGTTTGAGAATCTTTTTCACCCTTTTGTAGAGAGAAAGTTTGAGTCTTAAGTTCAGTGACTTCCTTGGCATCACACAACTATCAGAAATAGAGTGGGTAAGGTAATAATCTCTTACTGCTGCTGCAATAAATTACCAGTGGTTTAAAGTAACACATTTGTTATCTTATTGTAGGACAGTAAGTTTCTGAAATCAGGAGATTAAATTGGGTCTCACTGGGGCTAAAAACAAGGTATCAGCAGCTCTGGGTTTCTTTCTGGGGACTCTTAGGTAGAATCAGTTTTTCTATCTTCCCACCCTTCTACATAGATTTCCAACAGTGGTCAGTGCAGTCTCTCGAATGTGGGATCAGTATAAAAGTGATTCTCCTTTCTTCTTCTCAGGGTCTTTGTGGTTATCTTGGGTCCACTCAGACAATCCACGATAATCTCTCTACCATAGCATCAACTGACTGGCAATCTTAATCCTACCTGCAACTTCAATTTTACATTGTTAGAAACCCAACATCATCATAGTTTTTCAGGATTAGGACTTTGAGGGGCAAGAGTCTTTGCTGAGGATTATTTGCCTACAGAAAGTGGTAACTAAAATCTGCCTGACAATCTGGAGCTCTTTATACACGCCACAATGGATCATGGGATTCAGTGCTGTTTCTTCTTAAATGCATAGTATTTATGGGCCCTTCCAGAAAGAGTGTACTTTACTTTCATATTAACAATAAGAAGATAAAGTAAGGGTAAGAAAGACATGAAGCTGAGCACCTGATACAAATGGTAGCAGAATGTTTAGGGAGCAAAGATAAATGTTTGCTATAAACCATAAACTTCTGCTACAGACACTCAGCTTGAGCCTTCAGAAGATGATGAAAAGGACTTAGTGGTTCATAGGAGACAAAAGAACATGCTCTCCTCTGCTTGATCTCTGTTAGCATGGCAGGTCTGATTCAGCTGAAGTAGCACACAGAAAACACACATGTAATACAGCATAGTCAAGGAAACTGTCTCTCTTTTCAATGTTCATGTTTCTCTGGGTTCTGCATGGTGTGGGATTCTGCCTTGGTATGATTATTCCTGAATATGAGCCCACACACTTCCCCTAGAATGTAAAGGGCAGATTTTTCTTATTCTGTTCATGACATCTAGAGGTATTCATGACTAGGAAGATGACTATGACCTCACAGATAATGAAATATGACCAGTGCTGTAAACAGACCGCAGCACAGATGAAGTCCTGAGTGGGGAGACCCAGCTGTTACTAGTATTTGTTTAATAATGATGAAAGCAAACAAAGGAAATAAAATTTTCCCTAAGATATTGGATTTAAAAATTTAAATGCTCTGCTTAATTTTAAGGTAACTTTTAAATTCTTTAAAAAAAAATGAATGGCCATATTCAATGGCAAACCAAAAAATTCTTTTAGAAAACCCTAAATTCACATTTTATAGCTGTAGCCTCAGAGCTCAAAACTAAATTCCTCATGGCAGATCTTTAGTGCAGAATTTGGGGCATCTACATTGTTCTATCATATTATAGATTTTGATTTCAGGGAAATAGATTGTGATCTCAGGGAAGTTAAGCCTGGTGTATTTTTAACCTTTTGTAATAAAAAAACTGCACATGGAAATAAAGAAATTATTAAAATGCAAGAAGAGCTTCAGAGTCAGCAAAATGTCTGTTATGTATTAAATGTTTAGTGAGTTTCTACAAAGTGATAGATCCTACTTAAAGTTTTATAGAATTATCATAATTATTTGTTTAAAAGGAGAATATTCATGCTATCCCTATTTTACAGAGGTGGAGAAGAGAACAAACAATAGAGTTCACGGAAGTTATCAAGAGAGTGTGTTTCTAGTACTGTAAATGTAAAAAGAGAAAAAAATCAACCATGTTACACACACACACACACACACACACACACTCACATACACATCTTCCTTTTCTATCCCATGCTCTTTGATTTTTAATCAATTATTATATAATGCTTAAAGCAGTAATTATAATTTTTGAGATCAAATCACTGTTATTAAAATGACTACTTCAAGTTTTTATTCTCATTCTTTTTAAGGAAAAAGCATCTCTTGAATTTGCTAGCTTAATCTTATGAGAAAGTTGAATAAATAAAATTCTGACACATCTCATTTAACTACCTTGATTTTAGTTTTCTCTACAAGTTAGAGAAAAACCAACAGGAAAATTTCTAGATTTCTTTCAACATTTAATACTCTGTAATTCCAAAATTCATATTTTGCTTTGTTCAGTTTTTGGATTACAATTCCCAAATAAATGAATCAATTAAAACCAGTAATTGATGGGTTTAGTGAGTTTGAAATGTGTCCGTGTGTTATTTCATTGATCTTTTAAGCTGTCAAAATATCTATAAATTATTGAGCCTTACTTATTTTGTGTAGAAGTTCCCAATTTTTGAACATTTATTCATTCAACAAATACAAATTTACAATAATTTTGTACTAAGCTTTCCAGAGGGTGCAGATATAGTGGTAAGCAAGATAGCCCCAGCCATGGAAAGATCAAAGTATTCTGAGGGTTACAGGTAAGCATATGATCAATTCCACAAAAGTATGCTGAGGGTAGGGATTAGTTTAGGAGACTAGGGTAAAAAAACCTAGAAATGTTTACATTTTAAAAAGCTTCCTGAAAGAAACAAACCATAAGAAATATATTGAAGATTAGGCATTGCAGGAACAGGGCATTGAGAAGCTGTGAAATGTGGTGTTGAGAGAGGCATTGATATTGGTGTCAGATTTCCTGTGCTTGAATTCTGGTGTCCATATTGACTAGCAGTGTAATCTTGGAAAAGTTGAGTTGAGGGACCTCTCTGTCCCTCAATTAAAAAGCAAATTAAAAAAACCTTAACTACTAGAATGATTATAAAGATAAGCATCTTGATAAGGAAATTAAAATAGAACCTGATATATATTATGGTAAGCACTGAAAATATTGACTTCATTATTGATGATGGTAGACTTGTAAGAAAGAGTATGAGCAATGGCTTGGACTTAAAAGAGGATGCATAACTGATTCCATCTGATCACATGAGATTAGTTGTAGTCTGCATGAAATCACACATGGTAGATTAGAAGGGACCAGGTCACAGGTCCTGGTACCATATCCTGAATGATTTACAACTTCATCCAAATTGAACCCCAAGGCCAACGAAGGGCTTTAATTAAGAATGTGACATGCATAGTTCTGCAGTATACAATGACCCTCTGAGCACAATATGGAGGATCAACAGGAAGCAGAGGCAGCTGTTTCCAAGGCAGTGAGAATAATCAGTCTGTTGCTATGATGCAGGTGAGAGGTGATGGTGACTCACACTTAGCTGGTGTCACTGGAGTACTTGAAGTATACTTAAAACGAAGTCACAGCATTGGTTATTGACCAGATGTGAAGTATAGGTATGAGGAACCAATCATGGATGGCATTCTGGTCTCTGAATCAAGCACATTAATGGATGTCAGTACTATTCAATGAGAAAGAACAGTCAGGGAGAGAGAAAGTCTACCAGAGATTGTTTGGAGTATTTTAATTTTGAAATTCCACTATAGCCCAATTGGTGATATGTAGTAGGAACTGAGCCACACTGGAGCTATCTTGTAATCAACTTGGAATAGTCAAATATTAATAGTGATTTTGTGAAGTACTTATTAAACTACTGACAGCTTAAATTTGGCTATGGAAGGAGTATTTATTCCCCCAAAATCTTCAAATGCTCATGGTATGCCTTTTTCCTTACTGAGAGCAAGCTGACCAGCTCACCCTGTGCAAACTCTGTATCCCAGGAGAGAGCTCCATCCTGCAGACAAGGGCTTAGTGGTCACCATTGTTGTCATTAAAGTCATGTGGGTGAATACAAAGATTCCCCAAGAATGTGCCTAGTGATAAGAAAGGAGAGTCAAGGGTGCTCTCAGAGACACCATTCCAAAAGATGGAGTCCTGCAAAGGAATCAGAGAAGGAAGAGGAGGAGTCACGTGCAACTAACAGGAACTCTAGGGATACAAAGTCCCAAGGAGGAAAGCATTCAAGATTGGCGGAATAAAAGAAAAATAAACTTTGCATCTTTGGGGGACAAAAGTTTTGAGGACTTATTTATATTATATTTTTAAAAATTTTAAAATTTCTTTTAATTAGTTATAGATGAATGCATTTATGCATTTTGATAAATCATTCATAGAGTATAATTTCTCATTTTTCTGATTGTACATATTGTAGGATCAAATTGGTCAGGCAGTCAAATATATAATGAAGTAATAATTGTCTGTTTCACTCTACTGTTATTTTTAAGACAGGAATAAACAACAACAAAAACACAAGTAGAACATAAAAATAAACCATTACATAGAAATAGATCCTTGGTGCACACTTAAGGTCCTTTCTCCTTAAGACAACATGTAAAAGTTGCTCTTGTGACTTGATACCTAATGGGGTCAATGCCTCAGTAGCTGTCAGGATCACATCATAAGGCAGGCAGATGAGGGCCAGAGGTGAATGCAAAGGCCAGGTGGTGGCTGGTCTTAATGATGACACTCAGAAAGGAGGAACATGCTCACTAAGGCACACAGGTACAGTAGATGAACATGGTTTTCTTAGAATTTATTACATAAAAGACCACCATTTGCCCACACAGACCTTATAGAAAGAGATCAAAATCACAGGAAGCTATTTGCAGAAAATGCACAGAACTTATCACTAATTTCAGACTCTCCTGCCCAGAAAAAAATGTATTATTTATGAATATTTCTGATTGAAAATAGCAGATAAGTACACATTCATTTGGGAATAGACACCATCCCCTCCCCACACTTACTGCAAGAATCCTGAACAACCTATCTGCTGATATTGGTTCTGTCATTCTGGGTTGTTCATCACCTTTTTCCTCATGATTACAAGATGGTTGCTGCAATGTGGCTATGTCTGAAATTTCAGGCATTAGAAAAAAGAGAAAGGGTAGGACGATACCTTCATATTTATGATTATATTTTATTGGGCAGACTTTAGTGCTTTGTCACTGCTAGTTGCAAGTTAAGCTTTCTAGGCTTCAAATTATAATATTCAGATACAAATAGAGCAAGGTATGAGCACTGAATGAATTAGCCTGCAACATCTGCCCCAAGTTTCTTTGTTCAGAAACAAAAATTCCATTAACTGAAGACAGGGATGGTGAATAGAGAAATGAATAAATTGACAGCACACAGCTCATAATGCTAGGTGTAATTGAGAGCCCTTCTACAGAAATATCTGTTTAATAGCAGTGTATTTTGCATTACTGGTGCAGAGAATTAGTGTGTAAGGACCAACTTTGGCATTCATTGATGGTCATATTGAGGTAAGCCCCTTTGCAAAACCCTAGTATTATGTGTGAATTGAATTATTCAGTGCTACTAAGCACCACTCCAAATGGATAGCAGTAGGAACTTATCACTATTCAGTGGAAATCTGGGGGAAGTGATACAACAGGAATGACAAGAGAAAATGGAACAAAAAGCCAGTCCTGTGTAGCTTAAATCACTTGGCTTCTTTCATCATGCCACTCCCTCTCAGTTGCAACCACTGAAAGGATGCTTTGGATGATTTTGTATCCTGTAACTGACAACATCTGCTACCTACCGCAAACATAGTCATTTGTTTGGCTAAATAAATGTGTGACCACAGGGAAATCACTCTGGCAAATTTACTGACATTGCCATGGTGTTTCAGTAATAAACTTGGGAATCAACTTATCTTATGATGCAGATGGCTGCAGCAGGATTATGCCACGGCGGGCTCTTGGAAATGAATTATCCAAACAACTGGTTTGGATTCTGAAATGATCCTAACTTACTGATGATAATTGACTACAACTTAATGAGAGCATTATCCTGTTATGCTTAGTATGGCAGAGTCTCTAAATATTTCTCAAGTTATTTAGGGTTCAGACTTAATTGCAGTACTTGTATTTCACCTAGGGAATTTTTCAAGGTAATGGCCTCACTATTTTGTGACATTTAAACTTAGCCCAACCTGTTCTTCCAACTTGGGTATTGCAATTCATCTGCCTTAGTCAGATGCTAGCAATTTATTTGCTACTGTTTAATTTTCTATTTATTTTCCCTATTAAAAGGACTTAGCACCACACAATTTCTTTTACTTACAACAACTCCCTTGTTACTCATATGAGAAACAACCACATGAAATGGATGTGTTAAAGTGACACACAAATAAAAATAAATTTCCCATTTTGTTTTAACTGATTGAGTAAGCATACTTTTTCCCCAATGGTTTAGAAAAGTACTTCAGACCATTATGTGCATAAAAATTAGAAGGTCTACACGTGATACTGAACATTCTGGAATGCTCATGTCTTCTTGACTTCTCTAGCATAGGTCAATGGTGAGGTAGTTGGTCTCATTTTTTAAGAAATTCATCCACTATTTTGTAAACATTCATCAGATTGATGGATGAATAGAGAGATAGGCAGGTAGATAGATGTAAGCCAGGGATTTTATAGTCTGGGAATATGGTAGTGAAAGGAAAACTTTCTCTGCACATAGGGAGTCTATTGTTTGGAAATAAGTTACAATTCTTGGAGTTCAGTGATCGTAATCGCCACCCACACTCACTCACAAGCATGTTTTCACCTGCATCATCACTTAAACTTCCTCTTTCTAACAGAATACTACCCTGAGTTTTGATAAATAAAATCTGCTTAAGAATCTATAAGAGAGAACATAGGTATAGTAGGAAAGTGATCCTAGGTTAAAAAAGAGATCTGTTTTTTCCACTACATAGGGATGTCAGTCTAAAATAGCTTGGTGGATCTCTAAGTAGAGGCTTGAAAGAGTAGAAATATCTAAGAACTATTTTGGATTAAAGGTAAGAGGACACCGACACTGCAGTAAAGCCGTAGAACACACAGGACATGGCATAGTTTGGAGTAATCTAAGTACTTAGTACAAGTAAACACTCTTTGTTAAGCTATTAGCCATTAGCTAGTTGATACTTGAGAGTATTTTCTGCTGGAATAGAACTATGTACTTAAACAATTTTGCCAAGTAACACATTTATTATTCACATCATATTACTTTTACTTGAAAAGGAAGAAATGCAAATATAAACTTTAACACAAAAGATCAGATTGCCAAGTAAGAATTGCACAAATCAGAGATTTTGCTCAGGACCAAGGCTCATTCATAAATTCAAGGACATACACAATCAAGAGGCTCAAGCAAATCAGACCCAGAGGGTAGATCCAACTCCTTTCATTCTTCATTAGCATCAGACAGAGGCCTGAGGCAGTGGGTGCTTTTAGAACACCAATATCAGTTATGATTGCATAACTTCTCAGGTAGCTATGATCCATTGAATCCTAACTTCTAGGTGATCTATCATAGGCAATCCTAAACCAGTGCCATCAGCTAAGACCATTCTGTAGCAATGTTCCTATTCTGCTCCTATCAAGTGTTGTCACTCTTATATCCTAAGAGATGCAGCCATCATCATGTTCTCATGTAGATGAACCTTGTCTACTGATAACCTTACTTCTTTCTCCAGAGAATCCTCAGTAATAATTTGGAGAGAAGTGCATAAAAGGCAGACTGCTTTAACTACTTCTTTTCCAATTAAACAATGTAGAACTTTGAGTCTTTCTCATAAGAATATGCTCATAGCTGATTAGTCTAACCCTCTTTTTCAGAAACAGTTGTGGATGAACTTCATATACAATTGTGATTTGGGTTTTAAAAATAATGCTGCATATTACTTTTTAGTGTTAAGACACAAAATCTTAATGCTATAAGGGCAATCATGGTCAATTTATAGAAAATAAAAACTAATTTGCAGGTATTGCATAAGTTGAGAGAATGCTGTATTTTAAAAATTTTGAATAGTCAAAATTATATATAATTAATAATGAATGATCCAAGTTATAACCACGTAGCTTATCATATTTAGATAAAGTTAGATATGATAAACACAAATAATATCAAGAGGGCAGTTGTGAAACTATAATTTCTTTACCCAACTCTGAAGAATAAGCTTTTAGTGAGAATAATTTAGATTTATTTTATATTTTTTATTTGTTCTAGTTATAGGCCAGTTCAGAGTCAGTTGATTCAATTCAGTGGAAAAGAATATTCTATACACTGGATGCTTATAAATATCAGATGACACATCATTAAAATCTAACTAAAAGGACTTTGCAGTCTGATTGAGTTGAGAACCATTTCCAGGTCTGCTATTTATCAGCTCTGTGGCTCCAGGAAAATTGTTTTTTCTCTCTGTGTAGCAATCCACCATCTGCAAGACCAAACTTAAATACTCATATTTATTCATTTATTTTTACACTAAAGAAATGTTTATTGAGCATCTGCTTTGTGCTAGACATTGTACTAGACACTGGAGAAAACTCAGAGAATAAGACTGGAAAACTCGCCACCTTCATGGACATAATGTGTTCAATCACTGTGAAGGTTAAAAAAATAGAGTGTTTATTCCTTCCATCAACATCAGCTTTATTTTTCTCTTTTTAAAACAGTATATGCTTCTTTTTCAAAAATTGTTTACAGTTTGAGAAATGTCGCAAACTATGACGTCAGGAATTCTGAGCAGTTGGAGTTTACTCTGCTTTCAAGCTAACAAGTTATTCTGTCATAGATATTCATGGCATTATGAGGAATACTTGAGATCTCCAGTCAGAGACAAAAGACAGTTTATTACTCACAGCAATTGCACTCGTGTAGGTATCATTTTGACCCTTGTTCCTCATCCACCACATTTCCAAAAGGCAATGTGACAAAGGTAAGAAATCTGCCCACACACACACTGGGGTGCATTCTAGGAGAGGAGCCCTGATGTGGAACATTATCTTGCAACACCATGCCTTTAAAATAATTTGTCAACTGCTATTTAATTGCATGAAGTCGAAAACATATTTTCCATGTTTTAACTCTCGGAAGGGAAGAGTTTCATCATCTCATCACATAAGGAACATGCCAGGGAAGGGAGTGACTGCCCTTTACCACATATCCATAAAGAAGTCACTAATGTCATTGTTTGGGGCATGATAAGTATAGGATCTTATTTCACTAAGCTGCAGATTTGTGGTTCTGTCAGCACAAGAACTCAGCTTCTATTACTTTGATCTGTGCTCTGGTGTAGCAGGGGTTCTGTTCTTTCCCTTTTGAAATCCTTTGAACTTCCTGTTTCTTTGTATTAAGGAGACCAGACCAGACTTCCCCACAGAGGGAAACTTATTATATTCCAGCTATCTGCAGGCTCTTCTGCCTAAAATGGAATGGGTCAGGTCAACTTTGAATTGCAGGTTATTTTCAACTCCAGGTTAAGGAAATTGGAGACCTCACTGTCACCTTAAACCTAATCTGTGTTTTATAAATCAAGTTTTACTAAAGCATGCAATTTAAACTAAATCTACAACTGCTGTGCTAATACATGGGCCCAATTTAGATGGTGTATGTTTTTCTTTCTAGTTGTTTGAATTATTCTTTTGGGAGGGGGTTCAAGTAGGATGGGGATTATCAAACAGAAACCTAAAAGGAGAAAAGAAAGAAGTATTAACCTTAAGCCTCAGAATAACTCAAATTTTAATACTTCTACATGAATTATTTCCAATGTATCAACAGCATGAGATTGCTGTTAGTCAGGCCAAGCAAAATTCAGCTAAAACCAAAGATTTTAAAGGAACAAAGACTGAAGAAGAAATATTAAAAGTATCGGTTTCTTAAATTTGGGGAAGTAATAACCCTCGTTTTCTTTCTCAGTTATTGTGGTAGCAGGTGATGACTTTATAAACTTCTATATAGTTTCAAAATAAATACTTTCCTTCCACACCAAGGAGAGGCCATTTATCAACCCTGAGGACACTGTCAAGAGAAAATAAGGAAAGTCAGCCGTCGTGGCGGTGTTGATGTCGTAGATGATGAACCAAGCGGTAGAACATAGAATGGAGGAAAAAAGAAAAACATTGCCACAAACACTCTCAGTTTCTAAACTCCCAAACTGATCCTTTGAGAAATGACAGTTGTCTTGGAAAACTATCAAACAGAAAAACTACATAACAATGAGACAAAATTACAAGCGCTTCTCAGCACAAAAGGTTCGAAAGCATCAAGAACACTTACACAGCGGGGAAAATTATATTTATGCAATGCACCTGAAAACTTGTGATTTGCATAGCATTTTCGTCTGACTTATTAATCTTAATGAGTGCTTATTAAGCACTTAGTGATGAAAAACATTATTTGAAATAATAATAGAGTACAATGTGTTATTATGCAAATGTGTTTGACGAGATGTCCAACTGCAAAATTTTATTTCTTGCTGATTTTACTTCTGCAGTATGGAATTTATCCTCTCTTTTCCAGCTCTAATACTAAGAATAATTAATATTTTAACCCCCGTATTTAATTTAACTTACATAATGCCCCGCTTGTAATATTTCCAAGCTTGGCATTGGCATTCAAGGCCATCTAGTTCTTCATCCCAATTCACTCATCTTGTCTTTGTTATACCTCAGCCACAGCAAGACAGAACCTCCTCTCATTGTTATTTGTTGAAATCTTCTCATTTTTTAAAAACTCAGAATATCTGTCAGATTTCTCATTTTATTTTATTTTATTTGGAGGGATAGCTTCTCAAAATTCATCTCAACTTTCTGCAAGTCTCTCAAAACTTTATCTGTTCTTCTTTTATGGACTTAATAAAATATCTGCATGATAATTGCCTGAATACAAGAAATTTTTCCTTCAAACTACCGTTGATAAATTCAGGGATATTCAGTTTTTATTTAAATTCAGTTTTTATTTCTTATAAAATTCAGGAAAAGCATTGTTCACTAAAAGTGTTTTGTTAAACTCCATGTAGACAATGTAATTACTAGATCCTAAGTGTTTATTATTTTAAATAGGGAAAGCAATGACATTGCCTAAGAACATTTCTAGTGACTAAAAAGATGATTTTTCTACTAAATAGTCATTCAAAGACCTGAAAAGAAAGGATTGTGGCTTCAATTTTGGTACATACTGTATTTGTACTTTTTGTTTCTACCCTTGATTTCTTCCAATAGCATAATCAGTTAATCCTGAATTGCTTATTATAAGTAAATCTTAGAAATAAATTGTTGGTGTTATGCAAAATATAATCAGGAATTAAAGCTAATTCTAAAACAAACAAAATTACTTTATATGTAAATTACAGCTCAATTAAGTGGGGATAATCTACACAAATGTGCAAAATGTATTGACTATCATCTGTGTATGAAAGGGCATCTGGTGTTCACAGTACAGAATGATGTAGGGGTATCTGAAACAACTTGTGTATGTTGCCATGTACTTTACACCAGAAATTCCAGAGGAGCTAACATTTATCCTTTGCTAACACAAGAGTCAAATTCAGCTTCTCCAGAAGTGTATTTTTAAAGGGATAAATGAGACTCAGGTTCACTTAAGTATCAATAAGGATATAACAATAAATTCAAAGTCATAACCAAGCAGATAGTCATTTCCAGTGACAGAGCCAGAAAGCGATTTTTTTTTTTTTTTGCAGTGCTGGGAATTGAACCCAGAAAGTGATTATTTTCTGTGTATATTCTATTTCATATTTGCATGTATCTAAGCATAGGTTATCGAAAGCTAAAAGGAACTCTGGAGGAGATCTACTAGAAACCCAGTATTTATAATTAACAAATCTTATGATGCAATAAAGTACAGTCATTTTTGTAAGGTCACAATGATGGTTAATATTAGACTTTGGTTCTTTTGACTCTTGGATCATCACCTCTTTTCTTTACCATACATACTAAATTTTGTTACACTTCCCAGAGATAGTGTATATACTGAGTAGTCAACCAATATCTTCCAAATTAAATTTGGAACACAAATTTCATTATGTGTTTTCTTATATGCATTTATTTTCCTTATCCACTCACATATTTGCTTAAAAATATCTTTTGAAAATATTTTTTACGATCACCCCTGTGCTTCTAATAAGTGCATATATGTCCATTAATGAGTCCTCTCTATTCCCCTCTTCCTTTGCTGAAGAAAAAGGGATAAAAATCCACTTAAAAATTGTCACTGAGAGATACCGGGAATGGAATAGTGTTAGGCTAGTCATTGATAACCTCATTTCCTGAGATACACATCAGAGAATTGTCGATGCACACGTGAGATCAAGAGAAATTGAGCTGTGCTATAATGGAAATAGATGGCTCCTGAATCCAGAAGATTGATAACCTGAAACACAGAAGGAAGGAAAACACATAATAATGGACGGCCTTACAACTCATAACTGGCACACACCGTGTTGTTCTAAGGCAATATGTCAATTTAATGACAGACTGTGATATCCTTCAACATCACTAGGGTCTCAAAGTGAAATTTAGGAAGTTCTGAATATTCTCCCACAGGAAAAGCCACCTGTCTGAGTTCATGATCATTTTCCATTTGTAAGAGTACAAATTATTTTATGAGACATGAGCAGATGTTCATGCATCAAGGCAAAAATCTGTTCCATTAGGAGAGAACACTTTTAGAATTCTCAGAAAATCCTCTCCTAATATAATCAACTCTGATTATCCTTTCGCAGGCTCAGTTGTGTGTAACAGCGAGACTCTTGAAGCTATGCTATATAATCCCATACATGATAATTATGTGTAGTGGGTTGAATGGTGTACCCCCAAACAAGTTGCATGCAAATTCTCACCCCTAGTACCTGTAAAAGTGACTTTATTAGGAAACAGAGTCTTTGAGATAAATTAGGTTAAGGATATCAAGAGCAGGTCAACCTGGATTTAGGGTCAGGCCTAAATGGAATTATTTATGTCTTTTTGAGAGAAAAGAGAGCGAAATTTGAAACTGCCTGGATAGGCAGAAGGTATTATGAAGATGGAAATGGAGACTGGACTCGTGGAGAGTAATGTAGAGCAGGGAAGGGCAAGGACTACTGCAGAAACCGGAAGTTTGGATGCCGGCAAGGAGCAGAGTCCCCCTCAGAGCCTCCTGAGGAAGCCCACCCTGTCATGGCTGTGATTTCAGACTTCTGGCCTTCACATTTATGAGGGAGTAAATTTCTGTTGTTGTTAGCCCAGTTTGTGGTAATTTATTCAAGTAGCCTTAGGAGACTAGTACATCACATAATCTCATTTTTGGATAACTGATGGTGTTTTGGGGAAAAAAGTGAAAGCATTCATCTCTTTAAAATATTTATGCACACCAATTTCAGAGTAGCACAATTTAAGCCGCCTGTGGACAGTTTCAGTCTCAGGTAGTACTGTCCACTGGATTGCTTCCCAGTCACCACTCTGATCAGCACTGTTAACATCATGAATAAAAATAATTTTCTGCCAGCACCCAAATCTAGGGATTATAAAAAAAGATTATATGTTTTGAGTTTAAGTATTTTGTTGGTGTTTGCTTTTGTTTTTATTCTTAAGAAAAACAATGGCTGAAGTTATTTGATAACCATAAATACAGGCTCTTAGCTCTGGGTTGAATTTGTCCCCTCTATCCCTAAAATTCGTATTGAAATGCAACATTATTAAGAGATAGTACAGTTAGGAGGTGATTAGGCCATGAGGACTCCACCATCCCAGATGGGACTGGTACTGTCCTTTCCACCATGTGAGGACACAGATTTTTGAAGTACCAACTTAGATGCAGGGGCCTGGGTTTCACCAGACACTGCACCCTGCTTGCACCTTGATTTTGGACTTTGCAGCCTCCAAAAATGCAAACAATTAATTTCTATTATTGACTAATTATCAAGTCTGTGGTATTTTGTTATATAGAATCACAAATGGACTAAGGTAGGCTATGCTGGCCCCAAAATTTCTAACTATTGAATTCAGGATGAAAGTGATGTACCTTGAAAAAGAATAAAGGATCATTGATACTTGCCACTGCCTTTTGTGAGTATTGTCAGAACAATAAATGACTTTGCCACCAAATTAAAAGAAATGGCTAAGCTTGGAATATCCAGACACATGCATCCCTAAAGTGGAGAGTTTGGAGAACCACACAAGTGACTGTACATTCATATCATATTCACTCCCTGGAATTGTCAGTGACTTCTAAACTCTTTAATGAGTGCACATTCTAACAAAGTTTTGCTTTATGTTAAGATCCTGCTGAGAGACCTTACTAAGGGAGGGATGTGGGCAGGATTTAGTAAATAAGCAAGAGATGATGAGATACCTGCAAGGTAGCTGCAACAGCAAATCCTATCTACCTTCAGGGATGAAGGCTCCAGGGAAGAAATAAAGTTATGGAAAGCCTGCAAGAGCTAGAACCAAGGAAAAATGGGCTACTCTCTGGGGTCTGCAATGTGGAGGAGGACTGGGTAGAGTAGGCTTCTGATCTCTTGCCAGAGCTCCTAGATTCTGAGTTCTGAGAAGAAAAGGGTTGCATTTTGGAGCTAATTTGAAGGAAAAAATTCAAGAGTTTGTTATTTGTGTTTAGGAAACTAATATATTGATCGAGAACTGGAAGGTGATATGTGAAAAGTAATGTTAATGTAAAAAAATGCAGTTAATACAGTTTTCACAATCACTTCATTTCTGTTCTTCATCAGGCAACCCACCTAATTATCTATTGCTTTTTTTCTCTCTTTCCATAGAAAATAATTTATAATCTTGCTGATTCCTATTAAACTTTAAAAACTCAATTCAAAATTCTTTCTAATAGGGAAACCTTCATTAATGGCATCTATACTTTATCAGGCTCTCATAAAACACATACCTGTCTCCCAAAGCATTTCTCACATTGCATTTTATCCTGTTTATTCTCTGGCTCCCCAGGAGACTGAGCATTTATTGAATGAAAGTGTTTTTCTTTCTTCAACTTTGTACCCCCTTTATCTAGAATATGCATGGCACACTCAAACTTTCAAACCATGACCCACACTTCCAAATGAAAATCAGTTATTTGGGTTCTAAAGTAATATTGTAGTGGAAGAAATATGAAAGTCCTCTCAAGATTTTTTTCTAACTCTCTATATGTACTTAGGAATATTACTGAAGTTTATTTTTCTGATTCCCCAAAAAAGTACTTGAGCCCACAATTTTAAATGATCTCCTCTAACTCTATAATTCAATCATTTCCATTTTCCTCTTTTCAAAGACTTTTTGGGAAACAATTATAATTGAAAACTTACATACAAATTTGTTTATTAAATGGCTCTGGTTCTTTACTTACAAATACTAGCTCAATAATAATTGTCTGCTAAGCTTAAAAAACAGTAATGTTTCATATATGCCAATGTTGCTTTTTAGTAAAGGGCTTCCTACTTAGTGACTGCTTCATATAGAGCAATAACATACTCACTAAAGGAGACCATAGATTATGTCCTGGAGGGAATAGTACTTGCCTTGTAAAGATTATAATATTAAAGATGAAAGAGTTAAAGTAAATCTAGACAAACTCCTTTTATAAGTAGGAGGTCACTATACAAGAACTAAGAGTAGTTAAATGACCTGCTTATATCCACAGTTAGTTCATGGTTCTAAAGAAAGGAAAGGGTCACTTATAGATCTGTATTTTTACAGATCCCTCACTCAAATGCCAAAAACACAACTGTTTTAGCTTTTAACTTTGTAAGTCTTAACTTTGGCATTAAGCACTCATTCCACTTGATACCTCTAATATAGTCATCTAGACTTAAACTTACACAAGTCCAGCAAATATTACCACCCATTCATTTTTGATATGGTAAGTACACATAACATAAAACTTACCATCTTAATGATTTAAAAGTCTACAACTCAGGAATATGTAGTATATTTGCCACTCTATCCATCCTGAGCATTATTGTTACTTTAACTCCAATATCATTTTGAACTTTACATTGACTAGAACATGTTTGCCTCTTCAGCTTAAGGGCCAAAAATTTAACAGAATTTTACAATAGAAAATTTTTGATTTTTGATTAAAATGAAATAATTTTATGGGATTAAGAAAATATTTAGTGAAACCAATCAACTTTTATAACACTCTATACATATAATTCTGACCTTTTTATTTAAATTATTTCATAGATATAATAATTTAGATTTAAGGTAATGATTACCCCCAAATTCCTCAAAAAGCATTCTATTTTAAACTGAATGGTTTATGATTGACTTGTTGGCTGTTGTATGAATTTCATCTGCCCAGTAAAAGTTTAGGAGATATTCAATATGTGTATGAATTCTCTTGGTCAATGCAGATTAGAACTTTAAATACTTGTTCATCTAATTCCAAATCCCACTTTATACTTACCCCAAATATCCCTGTCTGTCAAGAGTGCCTCTACTTATCTCAATACTATAGCTTGCGACATGATAAATTAGGTTACTGGTTTTAAATCCAAATAAAATGCCTATGATTCAATGTTACACTCCTTGACTTTTTTCAAAGATGACACAAGTATCTTTCATTTGTAATATTGAGTTAATTAACACTCCATAAACCACTGCAGTAGAAGTTTAAGTTATATCAGGTAGAGACTTTCTCAGCTGACTTCTACTGAACTGACCAGATCAGTGAACTCTTTCCCAATGAAGTAAGGGCTTAAGCTCCCTTCAACTTAGTGGGAATAATTCTGGGTTCACTAACTGGTTTGTGTGCTTCAAGAGTCCCTCTGTCTATCCCCAAATTTGTTGCCCTTGTTATTATAATCAATACAAAACTCTAATTAAATTTGAATGCACAAAGAAAAGAACTGTGCCTTTTATACAAACTAAGATAAATGATTTTCACTTCATAAAGGGAAACTGCGAAAGCAAAATTGCTATCAAAATGATGTGAGAGAGGAGTATAAAAAAATCAAGAAAAAAAGAGCTCATAAAAGTCTACAAATATTATGTGTGATTTGTTTATAAGCATATTGAACACCTTAACTTCATCATAAGAGACCAATGCTGGGAACTGTAAAAGAAATATTAATGGTGTGTTTTGTATTTTTATTTTTTTTTATGAGAATGTGTAAAAATCTTCACTAGCACATCCATTCAAAGAACAAGATTTGGCTCCACATCAACAGAGTAGATAATGCAAGTATCTTTTTTATGGTTTAGACTTAAACAAATATTTGAGGGTGGTACCAGGCATCATTTTTTTATAATTCTTGGCTTCATTTGACTTTTCTCATAACTTGCCAACTACTGGCTCTGATGATGGTGTCAGATGAGAAATTTTCCCTGGTAAATGGCTCCCCAGGTCCAGCCAGTGCACACGGGTTTGGCCTGCATCAATTGCATCCTTTTCTCCATTTTTTTATAAAGCTCATGTGCCATTCTAATTTATGAAGTAATGGTTCCTAAAGAGATCATTTTATAGCTTCAACTTTAGTCTATGCTTTGTTATTATTAAAGAACAGCAATAAATGTTACTATTATCAATGTAATGACCCAAAAATCCAAAGGCCGAATGGTCTCTCTGATAAATGAATGATGATGCATAATGCAGGGGGAAGGGTGGCAAGAATGGAGGAAGGATAGATAGCATAGAGGGAAGGGAGGGGTGGGGTCGGGGTGGGGGAGTAAAAATAATAACAGAATGTGTGACAGATACCATTGCCCTGTGTACATGCATGAACACACAGATGGTGTGACTCTACTTTGTGTACAACCAGTGAAACAATAGCTGTACTCCATTTGTGTTCAATGAATCAATAAGTAAGTAAAAAAATAAAAATAAAACAATGAAATGAAAAACATAACACAACCTGGAACTGTTTCAAGGAACTTGACTTACGAGGAGCTAAAGTAATTACATGAAAAAATCATGATGGAATTGGGTCAGTTTGTCAAAAAAAAAAAAAAAATTGGTTCAAATGAAACTTATTGTTTCAATGTTTAAAACCAAAGATTGTTCTGTGGTTTTATTTGTATATTTTTGATTGCAGAATATTGCTATAAATAATGGGGTCATTTGGTTCCTTTCTGGACTTCTTCCATTTCAATTCCAAATAAAGCTAATTTGTTGATTGTCTATGATGTTTCTTCTTTCCCCCATCCCTCTCTCCCTTCCTTCCTCCTATCTTTCCTTTCTTCCCTCTACAAATACTTAGGATGAACTGCTTGCTCAAGTGATTTTTCCAGGTCCTAGTAAACCAAATAAATACTATCTCTAGACTCAGGGAATCTTACACACTAAGGAAGAGAGAAACAGTACATGGATAATTATAGGTATTAATTAACTATGATTATGCTAATTGCTATGAAGGAATACATATTGTTACAAAATGAGAAAGTGGCACTTAGTGAAGATAATAAGAAGCAGTAGGAAGGACTTCATTTTAGAAAGTGACATTAAGATGCTGGGGATGTACAGATGGGTTCCATCCACAGTGCCACAAAAGTTTAAAAACAGGAAAAAAAAAAGATAAAGAAAGAAAAAAAGGACATTAAAGTGAACCCTGAAAGATACTAGTGATCTGGGAGAGAAGGAGCAGGGTGCAGGAGAAGGTTCAAGTCTATGGAACACTCCAAGTGCACTTTTGGAGCATACTTTGGCTGGGGAAGAAGTTAAAGAGGTAATGATCAGAAACTCATAATTACAGGTAAACATGTTTCAAAATGAGGTCTAGAGGGAGAGCGGCATCAGATTACATTAGCAGACACTTGCTAAAATGCAGTTTATAGAGACCCACTAGTGCCCTCCTAATTGATAACATCTGGAAGTGAATCTGGGCACCTCCTACCTACTAATGCCCGAGTGGTTTGTGTGGACAACACAGGTAGTTAGAAATTCACTGAATCACACTGATTTACTTTGCAGAACTGTTAGCATATCACCTTGAAGAAACGACCTCGCAAGGTCAAACTTTATACTCAGATTTAATTTATTCTTTTCTTTTTTTCCCTCCAAAACAATAACAAATAATTATATCTAGGGAACGAAGTAGTTAGCAACTCTTTATTTTAACTTATGCCTTACTTTCTCCTCATGAACTATGAAAGAACTAGATAGGAGTATCTATCACTCTCGTGATACACTTCAGACAGGGTGGCCCAGAGAGGTTAATTGCCTTTCTGGAATCACAGCTTGCCTGAAATATTGCAAAGGTCTCCTCACTCCCGCATCCACACTTTTGCCCCCGACGCCCTCTCTATGCCTTTATCTCATCTGGGGGTCATTAGTATTTTTTCTCTTCCCCAAATGGCACTTTTCACATGAACGAGATCTAGACTCAAAGAAAAAAGAAAACAATAGGAAATGCTAAATGTTGAACTTTTCACAGGTGATGTTTTCAGAAATTGATGTCAAGAATAAAATAGCTGTTGGCAGTTACAACTGTTTGGATGTCATTTTACAAAACAATTGCCTATGAGGTCTTCATGGATTAAAGGTTTCACATAAATTGGGAAAAGCTGGCTGGCTGCTCTCTCTTCTAACTCCCTTTCACTGGCTTTTCTTTTGACAAAGCGAGGTAGCACCATTGGCCCCCAGATGGGCCAAGTTCTCCCTTCCCTAAAGAAATTATAGTTCTCAAGAAAGAAAATCTTCAAAGGAGGAGTCATAAAAATTATGGGGTTGTTCTCATTAAGAGGTGTCATAGTTACAACATCCCTTGAACATAGGGGATTATAATCAGTCCTGAAATCAGACTAACCTCATCCCTAGAAATTCGCCCAGCATGGCAGGCTCACTGGGGCAGATGGGGCCTTGTGGAGAGGTTTTGTCTGGAGATGCTTACACAATCTCTGGAGCAGCAACCGGGTTGTATGATGGAGACGTCCATGTGCTTGCTCAGTAAAGTGGACTGATTAGCTAGTCATCTCACTGAAGTTCTAGAGTGAAGCCTCTTGGGAAAGACAGACTTTTCCCTGACCCCTAGAATTCCTATCTGCTATAGTTTGGATTTTAAATATCTATCAAGACCCAATTGGCAGGGTTGCTTCCTGGCATTATACTATTGTGGGGAGACAGAGCCTTTAAGATCTGGGCCTATTGGGAGGTCTTTAGGTTATCAGGGTCGTGCCCTGAGGAGGACAGTGTGGGACCACAGCCTCCTCCTTTCCATGTCTTTTACTGTCTTTTAATCTGCCATGAGATTAGGTTCTTGTTCCATGACATTCTTCTGCCATGACCTGAAACAATGGAGCTAATCTGTCTTATAATGAAACTCCAAAACTGTGAACCAAAATAAACCTTTTCTCTTTATAAGTTGGTGAAGAGAAGTTATTTGCTATAGTAATGGAAAGCTGACTATCACACTATCTGGGATTCATGTTATTTTGTATTTTCTTCCTATTGAGTATGTGTTAGACTTGTGACCTTCTAGGATGCAATGGAATGTAGTGAAGGTAATGACTACGTATCTGATTATATTATATAAAATGTTAATACCTGTCTTTTGCAAGGAGATTTTCTGCCCCTTGCTGGCTATAAGGAAATAAACTTTTATGTTACAGCTGCCACATGGAGAGGGTTACATGGCCAGGAGCTGAGGGCCACTTGTATCTTAAAATCAGCAAGAAATTCAAGTCCTCCATTCAGTAATGTGCAAGAACTGAATCCTGTTGGGAACCACAAGGTAATAAGGCAGTTAATTCCTAAAGGGAGGCTTAGATGAGACCATGGCCATAGCCAGCAATTTGATTGTAACCTTATGGGATCCTAACGATATTATTACCTGGTGACCTAGTTAAATGATTATTCAAGTCCTAGCCCACAGAAACTGCAATAACAAATGAGGATACTAAGTCCCTAAGTTTGTGGTAATTTTGTTATTATGTGGCATATCTAACTAATCTGTATAGAAAGTAGAATCACTACTAGGGATCTTTTCAAGGAGTCTATTCTCTAAAATTAAATAACTGAATCCTAAACTGGATACTTGACCAAGAAGGGGAAAATAAATAAAGATATTCGGGGTTTGACTTCCTGTTTTCTTTCTTTTTTTATTTGTTCTTTTTAGATATATGTGACAGTAGAGTATATTTTGACATATTATTCCTACATGGAGTATAACTTAATAGGATCCAATTCTTGTGGTTGTACATGGTGTGGAGTTTTACTAGTGATGTATTCGTATATGAACATAGAGAAGTGATGTTCGATTCATTCTACTGAATGAATTCCCCCTCCCTTCCCTTCATTTCCCTTTGTCTAATCCACTGAACTTCTGTTCTCCACCCCCTTTGGTGTGCTAGCATCTGCATATCAAAGAGAACATTTGACCTTTGGTTTTGGGGATTGGCCTATTTCATTAGCATGATAGTCTCCAGATCTATCCATTTACTGGCAAAAGTCAGTCATTCTTTTTTTTTATATTTTGTTTTTTATTTTTTATTTTTATAGACTTCATTTTGATTCATTGTAGACATATGGGGTACAAATTTTCATTTCTATGGTTGTGCATGATATACATTAATATCATTCTTGTTAATGACGGCTGAGTAATGTTCCATTTTGTGTGCACATGTGTGTGTGTGTGTATTGTGTATACCACAATTCTGTATCCATTCATCTGACTTCTGTTTTCAAAATGTGGGGTTTTAATAGTTACTAATGTCATAATAAATCAAAGACTTTGTCATCCGATGTTTCAAAAATCTTCATCTTTGTCTTATTATTAGATAGATTCCCACCAGCAGAAATTTGTATAACCAGATCTCTACCTATTCCATATTCTGACTAGTGAACATTTCTCTTTTTCTACCATCACAACCTAAAACCTTTTAGCTCCTTCACACTATTCATCATGGAGATGCATCACCTAGTCTTGACCTAGCTCCACTTTCTCACCACGTGAGCTTGTATCTATTCCACTTCATCTTGATTTTCACCTCTCTAAAATCTTTGCGTTTCTTTTCTCTTATCCATTTGTGTCTTGCTAAAGATGCCATCTACTCTAAGGAGCTTTCCATTACCCCCTAAATCTAGCTCGAGTGTTCCTTCACTGTAGTTGAGTAAAACATTTAACCCTACCACAGTATGCTTCTCTCTTAATTGAAATTTCTTCTTCATTGCTATTTTTCCTTCACTGGAGTGCAAGCATGATAGAAAATACAACGTCCCAGTCCTTATTTGTTTCCTACTGTTTAATACCTGGCAAAATGGAGGAATGTGTCTCTACATGATTTTATTTTAAATGAATGAAAAGATGTCATTGTAAAAAATAAATGCGCTGGAGCCAAAAACATTTGTATTCATATTTTAGCCCATTCTGTGACTGTGGGTAAATTACAAAATCTGTATTAACCTTGATTTCCTCATCTAGAAACAGAGGATTAATAGCTGCTTTTCCTTCTCTGCATCATTCAAACCTTAATTCATTTTTCAACAAGCAATCTGCTGTTTATGCCTTTACAGGAAGTCAGACATGGCCCTAGGATTTGGGATACAGGATTGTACAAAAGAGTAAAAATTCTTGCCTCTCCAGAAACATAAAACTTAAATGAAATAGATGGAATTCATAGTATGTCATGCAGTGATAAGTTAAAAGAAGAAAAATTAATTGCAGAAGAGGAGCAGGAAGAATTGGAGGGGCGTGCTGCAATTTTAGATAAGGTTTCCAGTAAAGGATCACGAAGAAGGGACCAGTTATATAAGACCATGAAGGAAAGGCTACAGTAAGATATGCCAATAACCTGAGAAGGACCGTTCTGACGACAGAAGGCTGGGGTCCTTGTAGAGAATGATCTGAAGCACAGCACACGGCATATAGCCGTTCTCAGGAAATGTGTGTAACTACATCACATCCTATTCTCCACCACCCCCCATTTCTACTTTGGAAGTACACACTTGCTAATTGCATGTTTTGTTATTTCCCTTGAAAAATATCTAAACTGTATAGCTACTATCACACTCGATCAATCATAGGTACTGTGACAAAGTCTACCTATTTTGATTAGTCTGAATGAAAAGTTAAAAATTAACTCTGCAAGTGGCAGGTGGGCACTAATCCTTCTTCAGTTTTGCAAGTGGAATGATAGAACATCAATATCTGAGGAAGAATTCCACTGGGCAAGCTTCAAGCTGCTAAACTCCTCCTTGTGAGGGTCCATCATGACCTACAGAGACAGTGAAGCTAGTTTACAGCAACCATGCTTAGCGTTTTATTCATTTAATTTCAACTCCAATTTCAACTCAGAGCCCTAATTCTCCAGGATTTAGAGATAATTCAGCCTCAGGAATTCTTGGGGCACCAGCACCCTGGAAATAAAGAGGTTGCACTGATGGGAGCAGCTCTCTGTTCCAGTTCACAAGGATCTTGGGATCTGCTGCAGCTGTGTTTTCTGTGCTGCTCTTGGGACACAGCAAGGCTGGGAAACCCAGTGCCTAGAATTTGATTTCACTTGGTTCTCATTTGATAGCATTTTCCTGGAAAAATATTCATTTTTCTACATTCTGCCTCCACTACATACCTGTGTGTATCCTTAAATATTTCAGTGCATGGAGGCATGTTCTTCTTCATGGGTTTGGGCTTTTAGAAATAACAATTAGTAAAGGATATGCCTTATATTTAATATAAGTCTCCTTACCAATAATACATGTCACCTGAAGCAAGTCAAGGAGTAAGCAGTTATTCACTGGAAGAGGGAAAGATAAAGGATAAAGGATATGCTTGTGTATATGTGTGTGTATATATACACACACATATATATATTATATATACATATACACACATTATATATATACATATATATAAAATATATATATATTCAATATATATTATTGAATGAAACAGAGCCCAGAAATATATATATTATTTTAGTACTATATATAAAAAATTCAGTCATATATATATACATATATAAATGACTAAGACTAAAATTTTACAACCAAATCTGGACAATAATATCTCCAAGAATTCTTACACTTAGAGGAAGTCAACCTCAATTATAATTCCTATTTAATGTTAGTTATAAGTTGCTGTATCACCTTTCTCTCCTCCATCCCACATAATTTTCCTGTGCATAGCAATGACTAAGTTTTTCATTGCCGCTCTTAAAATTGCCTGGAAAAAATTCCACATCCTTTGAAGGTTTAATCCAATATTGAAAAACAGGCAAGCAAAACTTATCGTTTTGCACCAATAAGTCACAATTTGAGAAAATCTGAAAATAATTATAATACATTAATCTTCTTTTATGGTTTCCTCCAGGATGTCTTCCCAAACATGACTCAGAAGCAGTTACCCTAAATCAAAAGGTAATAAATGACTCCCTAAGATTATAGCTAATAAATGCTTTTGAAATTGGTTGCAGTGAAATTTGCCTACTTCAATTGATAGGACTTCAGCTAGCATAGCAAAGGCATTTGTGGAGTGTGGTTGGTTCGGTGTGCTTAAAAACCACAAAATTCCCAGTGGATTCAGAGGGGGAGAAAAAGGAAAGGATATTTTGAATTACACTGTTTTGTTCCACTTCCTGCCAAATCTCTCAGGTGGATCATCTCTCACCACTCTTCTACACTACCCTGCTTAGGAAGAAAAAAAAAAATACTTTCTATAACTCACAATTTTTACAACTTTATATGAACTCCTGCAGTAGCATATTCCAAATCAGAAAACATTTCATAATTAAAGCCTATATTGTATTTTTATTTGGTGGTGTCCTGTGGTCAAGTTTTAGTTCTGTAGCTAGATTATGATTATAAATTGCATGAGGGAAGTAATAAGCATAATTTTTTAGAAATGTTTTTTAGAGCTTCTGAATATTCTCAGCATGTGCTGGGCACATGGTGCTGGTGAATAGCTATTTTTTGTTAAAGAATTTGAAAACTTATTATACGCAGGTTCTTGGCCAGCATTTTGCCTACACACTTCAGTTAATGCTCACATCAATAAAGCAAGAAAGGTATTGTCCCTCTTTCTCCTGACAGATGACATTAAGTTAGGCAGAATATCTTGAAAATATCTTTACACAATTAAGGCACAGCACAAAATCATGGAACTGGGATCTGAATACATTGTTTTCTGACTTCAAGCTTGAATCCTAAGCCAATATGTTACAATATTCCCTACAAGCTGAGTGCTTCCTAAAAGGAAGCAGAGGGCTCTTGAAAACATCCATAGAAAGAGGTCAACCTTCTTACCATAAACAGGAAGTATTATTTAATTACATCTCTTCTCCTGTGAGGGATATACATTCTTTTTATTATTATTATTTTTACAGACTGCATTTTGACTCATTGTACACAAATGGGGTACAACTTTTCATTTCTATGGTTGTGCACAAGGTAGATACCACCATTCATGTGATCATACATATACATAGGGTAACACTGTCTGTCTCAGTCTACTATCTTTTCTTCCCCCACCCCTCCCAACCCATTTTACTCTACACCATCCAGAGTTCTTCCTTTCTTCTCTTGCTCCCCTTGCTACCTGCCCCCCCCCCAATTATGTATCATCATTCACTTATCAGAGAAAACATTTAACCTTTGGTTTTTTGGGCTTGGCTTATTGTGCTTAGCATGATATTCTCCAGCCTTATACATTTACCTGCAAATGTCATTATTTTATTCTTCTTTATGGCTGAATAAAATCCCATTGTATATATATACACTACAGTCTCTTTATCCATTCATCTATTAAAGGGCATCTAGGTTGGTTCCACACTCTAGCTATTGTGAATTGAGCTGCTATAAACATTGATGTGGCTCCATCACTGTAGTATGCTGATTTTAAGTCTTTTGGGTATAAACCAAGGAGTGGGATAGCTGGGTCAAATAGTGGGTCCATTCCAAGTTTTCTGAGGAACCTCCATACTGCTTTCCAGAGTGGTTGCACCAGTTTACCACTCCACCAGCAATGTATAAGTGTGCCTTTTCCCCACATTATTATTGCTTGTATTCTTGAATAGGCATTCTAATTGGAGTTAAATGAAATTTTAGGGTGGTTCATGTAATACCTTATTATGCTAGAACCAAATTCCTTTAATTAAGGAATCTCACAAACATGACTTAGAGAATGAAGCCTAACACACTGATTAAATAATCTTTCTAGGCAGAATAGTATACTCAATCCAGAATGGTAATATTTCCAAGTTCACATAAATGAATTAATTTAGGAAGCATTAATTGATATTAAATTCCAGCACTGTGCTAAGTGTCATGAATGTAAAGAGAAAGGCATACTTTTGGGTTTCTATAAGCTTTCATTCCAGTGGAAAAGGGTATATGTACACAGAAAACAATAATATTCCAGATACAAAATAGACACTCATTAAATGATATGTATTCATGTGAATACAGATGAATGAGTGATTAATTTTTTCTAGGTAGTATATGGTGGGAAGTTCAGAATGCCCTACAAATAAGGTGATACTAGACTTATTAGACATGGAAGGTTAAAAAAAAGTTAACTAGAAAAGAGCTAATGAGCTGAACATGTCTGAAAGTGGTTTCTAGTAGTGAACGAAACATGATTTGTACAGAGACAACACATGTTTATGATATATATAAAAGATGGAGAGATAAGAAATAGCAATAAAAATTTGGAATAGAAATGGAAGGGTTTTCTTTCTCAACGTTCTTCACTATTGTGGTTTCTCTAATATCCTATGATGGCAACATCTTTGAATCTTGTCCAGAGCAAGATTAAATTGTCTTTTCCAGTAGCCTGAATTACCCCAAAATAAAAACCTTAACAGTATTTCTCTTTGCTTTAAATATTGATTGCATATCCTCCAAATACTTTAAATGAATACATTTTACTACACTCAGGGTGTTTTTAACATAATCATTTGGTACTTTCTATTGACATCATGTCCATATCAAAACCAATAGCACAATTTTAACCCAGCCAGGAAGCTGGGTTAGGAACCTTCTAGAAGATTCATTGAAGTCAGCTAATATCATGACATCCATAAAATGTTTGCAACAGAAAATGAGCTCTCTGGAGGGTTAATGCTGGGCTTATTTTTCTAATTTTCATACTTTTTGCTTTTCTTTCTAACTAGTTCTGACAATTCAGAGTAGTTTTCTGTATTTTCTCTTACTCTATAACCATCTTTCCTCCATATTAAAATGTGTTGCCTTTTATACCATTTTAAGACCTTGTGGGAGAAAAAAATGAACAGAAACAGAAAATGAGGTCAACTCATTTTTTCCCCTAAATCTCACAAACTTTTTACTTAATCATAAAACAGTCTCCTAGTACATGAGTACAATGGGAGGAAAGCTATTTTCCACAGATAAGATTACATATATTCTTTGGCAAAAATAAATTTCAACAAATAGATAAATAGGTGAATTGGATAAATTATAGCAAAATTATCTCTGAAATGGGAAACATTATATCTCTATAAACATTGCATGAAACACTGCTATTAGTAACAATGTTACACTCTGAAAATATCCTGAAAATAGTTAACTGTAAAAGTTCCTTTTACTATGTACCATTTATAATATAACATTGTTCCTTTTTCTTATTTAAAATAACTTCATTGCAATATAATTGAAAATAGGGCACATTTTAAATCATACAATTTGATATTTTGACAAAATACATGCCTATATAACTTGTTCCCTTGGGAATTCCTCCAATCTATACCTGGTTGCCTTTCCAATCTCACAGTTTTTAGTTTCCTGTCACTGTATTTGAGCTTGCAGTTTCTAGAATTTCTTATAAAGGGAATAATAGACAATGTAATATTTCTTTATTTTTTTGGAGAGACATCTCACTTCTTTCACTCAAGGAAATTATTTATAGATTTACATATCCATGGTTTTACATATATCAACTGTTCATTTTTTCATTGCTGAATAGAATTCCAATGAATAGGTACCCCCTACTTTTTATTTTTATTAATATGTATTCTTGTCATCATATATGTGCATAGGGTAGTGATGTCTGTCTCATTCCACCATTTTTCATGCCCCCACCCCTTCCGCTCTCATTTCCCTCTTCATAAAGTTCCTCCATTCTTCTCTCCCCCACCCCCCCAACCCGATTATATGTCATCATCAGGTGTATTTTGGCATATTGTGCAGGCATGGAATATAACTTATTCTAATTTGTATCCTGTTCTTGTGGTTGTACATGATGTGGAGTTACCCTGGTCATGTATATATAAACAAAGATAGGAAAGTTGTTTGATAATTCTACTGTCTTTCCTATTCTCCCCCTCCCTTCTTTTCATTCCCCTTTGTCTAATCCAATGGACTCCTATTCTTCCCCTCCCCACTCTTCCCTGTTGTGTGTTAGCATCCACATTTCAGAGAGAACATGCAGCCTTTGATTTTATTTGGGACTGGCTTATTTTACTTAACATGATATTCTCCAGTTCCATCCATTTACCAACAGATACCATAATTTCATTTTTCTTTGGAGCTGAGTAATAGTCCATTGTGTATATACATCACAATTTATTTATCCATTCATCTGATGAAGGGCACCTAGGTTGATTCCACAGCTTGACTATTGTGAGTTGAGCTGCTATAAACATTGATGTGGCTGTGTCACTGTAGTGAGCTGACTTTAAGTCCTTTGCATTATAGGCCAAGGAGTGGAATAACTCGGTCAAATGATGGTTCCATTCCAAGTTTTCTGAGAATTCTCCACACTGCTTTCCATAGTGGTTGCCCTGTGGAACTACCAGCAACGTATGAGTGTACCTTTTCCCCCACATCCTTGCCAACATTTATTGTTACTTGTATTCTTGATAATTGCCATTCTGACTGGAGTGAGGTAGAACCTCAGTATAGTTTTAATTCGCAGTTCTCTAATTGCTAGAGATGTTGAACATTTTTTCATATAGTTTTTGACCATTCATATTTCTTCTGTGAAATGCTTTTTAGTTCCTTTGCCCTACTTTTTTAATGCATTATGTATTAATAGCTAGTATCCATTGTTTGGTGTGGTCACAACAAATTAGCACAGACTGGATGCCTTATACAACAAATATATATGTGTGTGTGTGTATGTGTGTGTGTATATATGTATGTATATATGTATGTATATATATATATATATTTTTTTGCACAGTCCAGAGGCTAGATGTCAGAGATCAAGTAATGGCAGGCAGATTTCCTCAAAGGTTGATCTTACCATCTTACATATGGCAGTCTACTCTGTCTTCACATGGCTCTTGCTGGGGGAGTGGATCTTGTGTCCTGATTTACTCTTTATACAACCATACCAGTCATATTTGATTGGGATCCACCCCAGTGATCTCACTTATCAATAATTATCTCTTTAATGAACCTATCTGCACATATAATCACATTTTGCACATTCTGAGGTATTGGGGATCAGGGTTCCAACATATAGTTGTTTTTGTGGAATGGAAGGAAAGAGAGGGGAGACACAGTGCAGTCTACAGTAAGGTTCTCTCCACTTTTGTGTCTGAACATTCACATAAATATTTCTATGTACATATTCTTTCCTTATTTGGGGGCAAGTCCTAGAAATAGAATGTGTGCATTACATGGTGTGAAAATTTAACTCTAAGGAATAATTAAAATTCTCTAAGGTAATTTTACACTTTACAACCTCAGGAACAGCACATGAGAATTCCTGTTACTTCACATCTTCACCAACACTTGACTCCATTAATCTCTGAGTATACGGAGGGGGATGGGAGGGGGAAGAGAGAGTGTGTGTACATGTGGAGACCTGCTATTTCTTATTTTAATATGGATTGTAGTGAGTTCTTAACACCTTGGTACTTCGATTGTGGCAAATCCATTTTTAAGTTGGATTTTTCTTTTTTTTTTTTTTCAGAGAAGTTTTGTGTTCATGGCAAAATTGAGCAGAAAGTACAAAAATATCCCTTATAACCCCCATTCCCTCACAGGCATAACCCCACCCACTATCACCACCTCCCCACCAGGGCCATACATTTGGTATGATGGATTGACCTACCTTGATATCTCATAGTAATCCAAACTCTGTGTTTGGGTTACTATGAGGTATCACATGAGGTAACTATTAAGTTACTGTAGGTGTTGTATATACTTAAGTCTTAGCAAATATATAATTATAAGCATTTGCCATTGAAGAATCACACAAAGCAGTTTCATTGCCTTAAAAATCCCTGTGCTCACTCCTTCCTCTCCCCTAATCTCTGGCTGCTATGTATGTTTTTATTATCACCATAGTTTTGCCCTTCAGAAAAAGTCAAATTGAATCATATAGGGTGTAGTATATTCGGATTCGTTCCATCATTTAGTAATATGCACTTACCTTTTCTCCATGTTTTTAATGGCTTGATAGCTCATTTGTTTAATCACTGGATAATATCCCATGGTCTGCATGTACCAGTTTATTTACTGTGTCACCTACTGAGGGACATCTTGGCTGCTCCATGCTTTCACAGTTATGGAGAAAACTGCTATAACCATCTGTGTGCATGTTTTGTGTGGACATAAGCTTCCAACTTTAAGAAACCTGCTTATTTTCTCATTGTTGTGTTTTAATTGTTATTTTATGTGTGGTATAATAGTCCTATGTTTTTGCAAATATTTTCTCCCAGGTGGTGGCTATCTTCTCCTTCTTCTGACATTGTCTTTAACAGAGTGGACACTTTCGATTTCAGTGACACTCATTTTGTCAGTTACTTTTCTCATGAACTGTGCCTTTGGTGGCATAATTCAAAATGCATTAGCAGACCCCAAGGACAGTTAGATTTTCTCCTAAGTTATCTCCTAGGTATTCTATAGTTCTGTGTTCCATTTAGATCTCTAATCCATTGGGAGTTAATTTTTTGAGAGGTATAATTTCTATATCTATTTTTTGTTATTATTATCATTATTATTATTTTTGAAATATGACTGTGCACTTGTTCCAAGACTATTTATGGAAAAGATTATTTTTTCTACATTGTGCTATCTTTGCCCCTTTGTTGAAGAAAAATTCACTGTATTCATGCTGGTTAACTTTTGGACTCTATTCTGTTCCATTGATCTATTTGTCTATACAGTTTTAATTATTGTATCCTTATTGTAAGTCAGTTGCTATCATTTCTGGTGTCCTGTTTTAGGTCCTAAAATTTGAAGATATAGGCATTAATTTGAGGTATTTATTTTCTACTAGAGGCCTTTATTGCTATACTTTCCTTCTAATCAATTACTTTGCTATATCCAACATATTTTGTTTCTTTCCATCTCCACAAAGTTCAAAATACTTTCTGGACCATTGCAATGATTGAACTGCCCTGTTGTTCCAAATATTAGTTCCAAACATTTCACAATTTTTAGAATTTTTTTTTTTTTTTTTTTTGGTGCTGAGGGTTGAACCCAGGGCCTTGTGCTTGGGAGGCAGGCACTCTACCAACTGAGCTATATCCCCAGCCCATCAGGTTATTTTTAAAGGTTTTTTTTTAATAGTTGATGTTTGATGACAAAATTAACTTCTTTATCCTTGGTAACACTGTTTATCTTGATAACTGGTTTAACTAATATCAGTTTTCAGTTGTTGAATTTTAACGAGTTCCCCATGTATTCTGGATATTAATCCCAAGTCCCTATGTCAAATATATGATTTGAAAATATTTTTTCATAATCTATAGGTTGCCTTTTTACTCCACTAATACTATCTATTCACACACATAATTTTTAAATTTTGAAGAAGTCCAATTTGTTTAGGTTTTTTCCTACCTTTCTTGAATGATAAAGGTGTTGGACTTATAATTCTTAGATGGCATCTGTTTTTTATTAAGTAAAGATTGTGTTCCCATGTTTTTAGTTGTATCTTTCCAATGAGAATTTTGCCACCTTCCTTAACTTTATTTCTCTCTATATAAGGTTCTACATTTTTTTCTATGGCTTCTTTTATCCTTTTCTCTTTGTTATTGACTTATAGCAATTTGATATGATTTGTGTTTTATATTTCTTATGCTTGAGACTTGTGGAATTTTTCTGACAATTTTTGGTCATTATTACTGCAAATATTTATTTTATCCTCATCACATTTTGAGACTCTGATTGCTCTCACATTTGGCTACATGATGGCATGGCTTTATTCCAGATTTTTCAGGACTCATTTTTTTAATTCTTTTTTCTCAGTGTGGAAAAGTGGAGACTTTGGATTATTTCAATTGCTATCTTTTTCAGTTCAAAAAATTTTTCTTTTGAAATATTTCATTTGCCTTAAGCCAAATGGCAATTTCATTGAATAAATATGGTGGTAATGTCTTTTTTTTTTTACTAATAATGCATCATGTAATTAACAAAAGTTGCTCCCATTAGTTTCTCTGTATATTTAGTTCCTTGATACATTTTCCAAAAAGATAGGCTTATCTGTGTTCCTAGGTTTTCTCTCAGGATGCTTGTTTCTACATTCTTTTACCTGTTGAAATTTAAATAATATTATAGATTTTACTTTGAATGAAGTCTTATTTGCCCTATGGAAACTATGATTTTCTCTTCATTATTTATTTTAATTTTTATTCTAATTAGTTATATATGACAGTAGAATGCATTTATGCATTTTGATCCTTCAACAGATGATGAATTCATAAAAAATATTGTGTATTGATATACAGACACACACACATATATATATGCTGGAATATTACTCAGCTTTAAAGAAAAATAAAATTATGGTATTTGCTGGTAAATGGATGAAGTTGGAGAATATCAATGCTAAGTGAAATAAGCCAAACCTCAAAAAACAGGGTAATATTTTAAAAATATATACCACAGCTTCTTTATCCTTTCATCTGTTGAAGGGCAACTAGGTTGGTTCCACAGTCTGACTATTGTGAATTGAACGCTATAAACATTGATGTGGCTGTGTTACTGTAGTATGCTGATTTTAATCCTTTGGGCATGAATGAAGGAGTGGGATAACTGGGTCAAAAGGTGAGTCCATTCCAAGTTTTCTGAGGAATCTCCATGAGACAGACATCATTACCTTATGCACATGTATGATTACATAAATGGAATAATTGTACATCATGCACAAACATAGAAATGTAAAGTTGTACCCCATTTGTGTACAATGAATCAAAAGGATGTCTGTAAAAATTTTTAAAAGTAAATAAATAAATATTGTCTCACTTTCAGTGCTTTTGGATTGCCTTCTACTTACTTAAACACTAGGGTTATTCTTCTCTTTCCTACATTACTAGCAAATTGAGGTCAAGGACCTTATTATCTGTGTCTCCTTGAGTTTTTCCCATTCCACTCCTCATTAAGTGAGTCAAAATGGAACCTCCCCTTGCAGCATTATCTTATGTCTCATGTCAAGATATTTAAACAGATTTACACAGAACTTTACCATTTGGAAGCTTTGAATGATACACTGTTTTTATAAAAATAAGTAAAATAAGAGGTTTATTATGTATAGTTCAGGACTTTTTATCATGAATGATAGTTGTACCTTCTTTGGGTCCAAAGTTACCTGGGAAAGGCAGGCCCAATACCAGTTCACAGCAGTTAATGAATTTTTATTACCCTTCTATAGGCATGATTCTCAGACAGACCAGGTAATGTGATGGTGCAGGCTGTCATACAGGATTATAGCAGATCAGGTATATGTAGATCACAAAATCCCTTCTCCCCAGTGTGCAACAAAAGTGCAAGTTTTGGTGTCTATCTTTCCAGAGTCATAAGTTCTTTATGACATTTAGGTCAAATTCCTGGAGATAATTTTACCATTTATTTTCTTTGAGCCAAAATCTACCTCTTGAAAATCTCAAGGTATCAAACTTTGACAGATAAAAAGGGGACCTGGGTTCCTCCCTATATCATACAATTACTATATGTAAGGAATTTATGGAGCTGGTTGGTTCTAAAGCAGTTACTGTGTTTATGCTATTTAAAAAAGAGGACCCCTCTATAAATGCTTGGTCATTGCACCTATTTATTCTGATGCTTAGTCTGCATGATTGGGGTACCAGGAGCAAAATTCTGAAATTTTTCTGTTTGCCTAAATATTGTACTTCATTATGCTAAATTTAATATTCATGAACCTAATAAATAGTTATTAAGGCTTGTCAATTCCCTATTTTATTATAGCTCTTACTCTGACCCCATCAAGAATCAAGAGCCTTATTGATAAACTGTGCAACTTCAATAATGAAGGTAACTGACAAGCCTGTTAATCATCATTTCTTAATTTTTTGTGTATATACAGATCACTTGGAGATCTGGTTAAAATGTAAATTCAGTGTATTATGTCTGTGTTGTGGCTTGAGGTTCTGAATTTCTAACAAGCTCTCAAGTGATCCCAATGAAACTGGCCCATGGGTCACAACAGCAGCAAAATTTTTAATATACGAGTTCGTGATTGGAAGATTGCTTAATTTTTGTAATAAAACCCTGCTGTTTTAGGCTGAGGCAGAGAACAAGAGTCTCAACATCATAATCCCCAGCTGCCCAGTCTACTTCCAGCTCTGATGTGGGTCCCTTAGCCTTGGACCTGTCTCTGGATTTTGTATACATTGTCCTTTCTGTGTTTTAATCCTCCCTCTGTCTGCCTTGGCCTCAGCACTGTTTCTTGAAAGTTACCAGTAATTAGGAGGAACAAAAGATACTGGGATGCTTGTCAAAATGCACATTCCATTGGCCCTTCTGGAGCATAAAATCTGTAGGTGATACTATGCAAACTGAAACACATGCTTTGAAATACCCACACTGAAATTAAGAACCACTGACATATTACTTTCCTTGCAAGATATTATCACGATAGGTGTGTTTCTTTGCTATTTACCTAAATTTAATTCTACATCCTATTCTTATCTATGAAGAATCCCACCCAAGGATGCCTATACATTCTTGGGTACCAGGTTCAATCTTAAGTTCTGACCAGATATGCTTTCAGGGTGTAGTCTCTTCTACTACCTAAGTTGTGTTTGTTTCACTTTCTGCCTGTTTCTCTTCCTCAGTTATCTTTTAGCATTCTGTGTTCCATTCATATTTACCATCGTATTAAAAGTAAACCCTGAAGAGTTACTGTTAGTTTTACTGTGGATGTGATTACCTGAAGCCAAATAAAACCAATTCAATATACATTTAATATTCACATATATATGCTTGGTATGGACCAGGTTGCTTTGGGATGAAAATATATGAGGACAGGGAGCCAACTCTTAAAGGGTATATAATTTATCTAGTTTTTAAGAGTAACTTGTTAGAAGCATTTTATCAGATAGTCAAAACTTAAGAGATGTTATCCAAACTTAGTGCACATATGTCTACTTCTGCCTGAAATTCTTTTGGAACAGCCATCTGTATTAATTTCTTATTGCTGCTATACTCAATTGCAAAAAAATTTAATGGCTCAAAGTCTTAGTGGGCTAAAATTGAAGTTCTTTTTTGGTCTACACTCTCTCTGGAGGTGCTAAGGGAGAAGCAATGCTTGCCTTTGGAGGTCACTGCCACTCCTTGGCTCTCAGGCCCTCGGTAATGGCATCAGTCTCACTACTGCTTCCATGACCATTTCCTTCTCTGCATTTGAACTCCTTGCTCCCTTTTTATAAGGATGATTTTGTCAAATTGAGTTCATCTGCCAAATCTAAGAAAATCTCCAAATCTCAGTATCCTTAATCAGATCCATTCAGTCCTTCTTCTGGGTAAGATACTGATTTCAAAGGTTCTAGAGGTTAGACCATGGGCATCTTGAGAGAAGTAAGGGTGCATTATTCAGTGTACCCCAACACCCTTTCCCAGTTTGGTCCGTTTGCTCCGGCTGGGGTCATTTCCCTACCCCATCTTTAGGGAGGATCTATAACTCAGACTGAGAAGTTAGAGGGCTCTTCTAAGATACTACCTTAATAAGTTCTGATGTGGGTCCATGACCAAAGCTAAGAAGTGTGATGACTCCTTATTACTTTTGTCAGAACGATTTTTTCAAAGACACTCTCTTTCTCCAGGGTTTTTGCTGTAGCTTTCCATCACTGTGACAGAATGCCTGAAAAAAAAAAAAAAAAAAAAAGAAACTTGTAAGGAGGGAAGTTTCACCTTGGCTCATGATTTCAGAGCTTTCAGTTTATGGTTGCTGACCACTGTTGCTTTGGCCTTGGGGTGAGACAGCACATCATGGCAAGATCACGTGGCAGAGGAGAACTTCCTATCTCACAGGGCCTGGGAAGTAAAACTAGACAATAGGGAGTACTGTCCCAATAGCACCTCCAAGGGTATGCCCCCCCGCTGACCCAACTGCTCTCCACCAGACTCTGTCTGCCATGGTTCTACCATCACACAGTAATGCCAATACGCCTTTGTGAGACACTTCCAAGCCATAGCAGATTTTAGGTTGGTAAGATATGACTCCGGATGACTTGCTAGCCATTCTGTCACCTGTATGAAAGACTCTTACCAAACAGGAAATAAACACAGAGAAAAATGTTGGTGTCAGATGGAGAACAGGAAGAAAAAATTTCTGATGACATTTTTGGAACTAAAAAAGGAAGCCAATACCCTCACTCTCCATTTTTTCTTCATCAAATTTGAGATATTTTCAGTCACTTAACAATAAAGCAAACATATATGCATAGCATAGTTTTGGCACTAATTAAAAAGCTATAAATAAATAGAAGGAAGACGGGTAGTGTAGAGGGAGGGGGAGAAGTGAGAGGGAGAAGGGGAGGGAAGGGGAAGTACTGAGGAAGGAAGTGGAGCAAATTATATTCCATGCAGATGTCACTATGTCAAAATGAACCCCAATATTGTGTATAACTTAATGCTCCAATACAAACATTAAAAATAATAATTGTATATAAAAATAAAGCATACCCTGAGAATACAGTTGTGGTGGATTATCTTAATCATGGATACAAGGGAAAAAAAAGTTCAGACAAAGATTTGCATCAAAGGATGAAATAAAAGTCATGCTATACCCAAGATAATTAGCACTATACCAGGACAAATGATTCTGAACGTTGAACATTTTGAGCATAACCCTGACTATTTGACTATTGTCTTTGGGCTGGCCCTTTGTGCTGCAGAGCTGTGGATCTGGTTAGGTAGATGCATTGAGTTGCCAACTAGACGAGGCATGTATGTGTCGCTAAATGTTGTGAATAGGCTGCTGTAAGATCAAATTAAGTGAAAAATGCTGAAGTAGATTAAGGCATATTTTAAAAAGGAAAAAAATCCAACTAAGACAGGGAGATCGAGTCAACTCCATGGCTAAATTTATTTTAAAGCATTTAATGAGTTAACTGGAGTTATTGGTATAAATGAAAATAACCCTAAAGTTTTTTATCCTGTTCTTATTAGGACTTCTGAAGGTGAGATACTTTTCTTTAATGGTCACTTATTTTTCCTTCCTGCTTTATGAAAGAAGCTCTAACAAGCAGATGGCCCAGCCCTGACTCTGTCTGCACAGTTCTGAGTGCCTTCCACATGCTGGGATGCCCTGGATTTCAGAGGAGATTCCCAGCTATGCGAAGGAGATGACAACAGTGCAGATCTAAGCTCAAAACAGCAGGTTGTATGGCACAGCGGTTGGGATATTCACCAAGATTAGAAAACTTCAGAAAGTGTTGCTCATGAAAATCTGAACTGACCTTTAATTAAAGCTGTAAGGAAAGAAACTTTTTTTTTCAAAGCTGCTGTGAATGGATGACAGATGCAAGATTTATTGCATCAAGAATTTAATCAGAAAAACATATTTTCTTTCCTAGGGATGTAGTAAATTGTTTCGTTATGTGGAGGAAAAAATGCAACATCTCTGTGCCCAGTTGCTTATTTCTAAGTCCTTTTGATTTCCCGAATGATAAGAAATATTTGATTTTTCTCAATTTTAATCAGATATTTAAATACTTGCATCATCTGGAGTATATGGATAGCTTAATGTAATGTGTTTCATTTTTGGCTATGCCAGGAAAAAATATGTGTTTCCTAGATTGACTTAACAAGGATATAACAAAATGACAACATAATTCAAATTGTTCACGAAAAGCTGGTCCTTTGGCATTTCCCAAAGTATTATGGAATACTAGAGAACCTAAAATGGGAAAGCAAACAGACAAGAAACTCCTTTAACAAAGTACATTAGAAAATACATAATCTGAAAATAGCCCTAGTGACATGCTTTGTCCCAAATGAATAAGCACAGTAAATTTACCAGTGATAAAATTAGGCTTTATGTAACAATTCAGTCACTAGCCCTGCCATTTGAATTTAATATCATGTATTGCTTTCAATAGTAAAGTTGATTATGTGTTTAATAAGACTTTTAAGGTACTCTTCTACCAACCACTCCATGGCATTTCTGGTTGACTCCTTTAGAAAGTCCGTGTCCTAATGAAAAATAAAAGAGGCAATATTTCAGAAGCCAATTTCATTTTTAAATGCCACCTAGAAATAGGACAAGGGAGAGAAAGCACAGAAAAAGGCAATTATAATAGTAAAGTGTGGCCCATAGCAATGTGCAGAGGATGCACCGCTGGTACTGATTTATGTCAACATGACCCCCATTCATGACATTGGCGTCCATTCGCAGGATTATAAACAGGCAGTGCACTAACGAAATGGTGAAGCAGATCTCCAGGTTCAACCATTTCTTATCTGATCATTGTCAAAATCAAAAGATTCCACACCTTGGCCTCATCTGTTCTTATTACAATCTTTGTCACTGGAATGAGGCCCCTGAATGTTAATAAGGAGAGCCATCCAGGAAAGCTTGCCGTCTGCAGTGCTGCCATAACCTTTTCAATATTCTATATTTGATTGGCTCCCCAATCCACCCTGATTTCTCACATGAAGTGGAGGTTGTAAAAGGTGATAACAGAGGCAGCCATCCAATCAAACTGCGGAACCTTGAAAAGGTCAAGCACATATAGAGTTGCCTCTCTGAGAACATATCAGAGAAATGAAATAAAAACCCTCTTCTTATCTGAGATTTCCTAATATCACTCTTGGACTATAACAATTCCAATAACAGGAGTTAAAAACGGAAACAACTAGTCCATTTCCATGAGAAGTCAAATTCTGACTAAGAAATGATTTTTCTCATTTATATTTTGCCTTTCTAAACAATTTTATGCAGGATATCATGTGCATACCGAAATTATACAAACAATGTAAAACAACATTTAAGAGGAGGCAGGTGTGGGAATTTGATTAACATGAATTCCAATCCTAATTCTATCATTGATTAGTCCACTAATTTTGGTCAGTGAATTTAGCATTTTTCAACCTCAATATTCTAATCATTAAAATATAAGATTAATATGTTTCCAAAAGCACTGTTTTTGAGATGAGATGAAATAACATATTTATCTATTACATAAAGTCAATGGTGGAAAACAGTAATAGCAGAAATAGCAGTGTAGTAGAAGGAATGGCAGAAATGTTTATTTTCATATGTGTACTAGATAATAGAATTAAATTAGGCTATTGTACTAAACAGCTGTACAACTAGTAGGCATATTTAAGACTTACATTTTTTTCATATGAATAAAGCTATTTTTATTCTAATTAGTTATACATTTTGATAGAAAAAATGTTCAAAATGTTCAAGAAATATGTCCAAAGTGTCTCCTTCTTGCCTCCACCCCTGCAATTTAGAAACTTCTATATAACACAAAGAAGGGATAAATTAATTAGTTTCTAATGGAGAATGAAAGGTGAATTAGATTTCTGCTTCCTGATCTAAACTATTTTAGGGATTAGAATAGTGATTCCATTCTCTGCCTTACATTCTCTTAGAAGATATTGAACAGTTATCAGTTGCAAATTGTTAAGCGGAAGAGTGTGCTTTACCTGTGAGTGGACTAATGGTAGCAAATCGTGGTTGGAGACCACTTGAAGATCCCTCTTACTCCAAAAGCAACGTGGGTACTGAAGGTGGGATCAAAATGCCTTTCACTTTCTCTTGTGCCCCACACCCCAGAATTGGATGTAATCTGAGCTGTGTAGGAACAATTTGACAGAATTCATTTATAAAAACAATAAATTACTATAGTCAAACTATGAAGATTTGTAATAACAAATTTAATACAAACATACCAATTTTGATTGAAAATGTAACTTTGGGATCTCTGTATTGGCACAGCTAATTAAGAGAAATTTCATGCTTACAAACAATAAAAATATGTGATCTTTATAATTTGCTGAATTCTGGCGTTCACTGGAGGAATTATTTTAGAACCTCATTAATACAAATTAAGGAGCTTCTATTTATAGCTTAATGTTTCACTGTAGCATGAAATAATGGTGCTATCACTCTGATACTTTTAGGATTATTTCTAGTAACTAGGAAGCACACTTTTAATGCTGAGGTATTTAGGTGTATTGTAAAATAAAATAAAGGCCAGTTTGGTTGGGATATCATTTGTAAGCTCTAATTTCACAAGATTTCATTCTGAGAGTAAGTTTCAGGTATCTGAAAATAATTAAACATTTTGGGATTCCTTAAAGGAGAAAATAATCAAAATTTTTTCCTTGTATTTTCAATTAAGCAAAATATGGGAAAATATCTAGTAGACTAATTGAAGAGATAATAAAATAATACACTTTAAGATAAACAAGATCATCAAAATGATGAAAATAATTTTCTGATCACTTCTCCTTTTCTCTTTCTTCTCTGTTTCTCTTTCCTTCTGCTCCCTCCCCCAACAGAGGAAAGAGGGCGGAAGAGACTGAGATACACAGAAACAGAGACAAATAGAGAAGAGATAGAAAGAGTGTTATTTAGTGATCACAAGAACCTATTCAATCCGTCAACCCACAGGCGTTTTAAGGACTGTTGACTGAGTTATGTATTCAGAACAAGAACACTGGAGAAGACTGGTACTGTGCTTACTCTCATGGAACTTATAATGAAGGACATGTTTACCAACTTGTAACTTCCCATCAGAATGGGACAGATAGAATAATTCTTTGCAAATATAAAACAGGAGGATCCACCATAGTTTGAGATGTCAGAGGATAAAACAAATGGATTATTTATATTACAATATCTAAGTGGAATCTGACAAGTGAGTCCCATTGGACTGTGAAAGCAGAGAAGGTTTGGAGACCAGGAAATGCAATTTCATTGACATTTTCGAAAGCCTTGAAACTAGAAGCAGCATCTTCAAAGAACCGGGAAAAAAGGATAAAAATAAGCTAGTTTTGTTGAAGGCCAGAGAGGGAAGTGCTGAGGGCTGGAAAAGTAGATATGGTCAAAGCACATGGATTTCTGGGGTCACATTAAGTGCTTTTTTTTCACTATCCTGGGAACACTGGCTGACTTTCAATACTTCAGAGAAAGAGTGTTGATCTGAGGTTTCACAAGCTCACTCTGAATACTATATATTGAATGGCAGGGAGGGGCTGGAGTAGCAGGGGAAACCAAAGCCCGCTTAAGAGGATAGGAAGGAAGTCTGAGAGATAAGGAGTAGGAGGATTCTGTTGTGGATTACTTAGAAATATCAGTGTGACAAGTGTGGGGTAGGGGCACCCATATCAGCACTCCTGGTTTAGATATGTTACTTAGCTCTCAGAAGCCAGACAGATGCATTTTGGAATGTGTGTCATCAGGCAGCACTTGTGGTGGTGTGTGCTAAACTATAGAGGGTTATGGAGATGTTGTATGAAAAACATAGTGTTTGTCGAGGTGAAATAGAGAGGCTGATTTTGTAATTAGTTCTCTGTTATTTCTTGCTGTTTGTCTTATCTGTATAAGGTCTGGAGTAGTGAATTATGTAGAAGTAAGAACATTCAAGCATCAAGAACACCTGCATTAACACAGTCAAAATAGATTAAATATAGATCATCAGGAGACTGAAAAGTTTCCTCAATAAAATATCACAATCCATGTCCAGTGTTTAGACCTGAGACAGTTTTTGGAACTCTAAGGAGTTTCTTGAGTAAGCATGCATTGCAGAAAGAGGTGCTTTCAAACATTTTAAGGACTATTGTGTTGAAGACCAAATTGATGATAAACCGAAACCTAAAACATCATCATAGTCCCCTGTTAAAAGTGAGGTCAATGGGATCCAGTTACTAAATGCACTGCTGGTTCAATTCACAGTTGCTTTACTAGCAATTTCCATGGTCTGAATGTAGAATTGGTGCAGACATACTTGCATACTTGGTAGTTAGAACAAATTACCCTCATCCGCCACCCCCCCCACACACACACAGAGATTTCTTAGCTTATACAAGCTGTCATAGCAGAGAAATCCAAATGGAACAGTCCATAGCTGCTCTTTTCTTTTTCCTGGGAATCATGACAAGTTAGTGCTCTTTTTAAAGAACTAAAGAGTTTTAATATTATTCCACATCTTATGTTCAAATAATTCACCAGTCTGACCCCTACACAAGACAAATGCTGAGAGATAAAGAGGACTAAAGCAAACTCAACAAAGGAGTAGTTCCAGTTGCAGCTGTTCCACTAGATGTTACTAGAACAGATTAACCTAGCCTCATATCTTTGATGTGAAACTATTAAGCTAATAAGTATGCTCTCATCCATCCCTATCAGCAAAGGATCTGAAGTGGTGCACACTTAGTTGGAACAGGCATCTCTATAAGTTTATGGTTTAGCTTCAAGGCTCTGCTAACTCTCTTTCTCAGATAGAGTATTGACCAAAGACACCTGAAAGTGCTGGACATTGCACAGAACATCAAATTGATTCATTACACTGACAATGTTATGTTTTGGGACTAGGGAGACAAGAAGTACTTGGTATATAGAGGGCTTGGTGAGACACAAGGATGACAGATAAAACCTATGTTAGTAAAAACCCACTGCATGAGTGATTCAATTTTTATGCTAAATTTTGTTTTAGAGAAGTTGGGGATTTTATAAAATAATTGAGAAGAAAGTACAGAGAGCTTTACCCTGATCCTGTGAATTTGTATTTTGCTATTTGTAACATTTTACCTTAGTGTGGTGCATTTGTTTTAATTGATGCATCAGTGTAAAGCCATTAGTTTGCATTAAGGTTTACTCTTTGAAACATATAATTCTATGGAATTAGACAAATGTATAATGTCATGTATATGAACAAAAATTTTAAAAGTTCTTGTGTTCAGTGGTAAACCAAGACATTCTATCTAAGATAGAGAATGATGTATCTCATCTTCAAATTTGAACTAAAAAGAAACAAGTGCATCTGGTAGGATCCTTCATGTTCTGAAGACAGCATTTTGCCCAAATTGGAATATTGCTATGATGTGAAAGATGACAGGAAGGGATGCTAACTTTGAGTGTGACAAAACAGAATGAACAAAGCCTCGGGTTCAGGATGAGTTTCAAGCAATTCCATCTCTGGGGTCAGACTCTACAGTATTTTATGTGTTGGTGTTAAAAAAAAAAAGGCCATGTGAATGAGTTTCTTTCAAGCTACTGTGACTGAATAACATGAAAGATCCCTAGAATTCTGGAGTAAAGCCGTTACCTCTATGCCAGGACAACAATAATAATGAAGCAAAAGAGCTCTTGAACAATGATGAAGGACCATCTGGGCTTGGGGCATCAAATGACCGTCCAACCAAAAATGTCTATCATATATTTGGTCTTATAGTGTCTGTGAGGTTGTCAGCGTGAGTCATACCAGCATCAGTCAATCTTAGGACCATCTGAGTCTCAACATAGTACAGTTCCTCAAAGATTCCTGTGAGCCAATAGGCATCAGTGTGACTTCTAGAATACCATATGCTGGAAAGAGTGGCAATTCATTTTGACAGAAATAGACACATGTTCTAATTTTGGGTTTTCCTTTTTTTTTTTTTTTTCCCCAGTGACTTGGATAGCATCACTACTCAACTTCTTACTGAGTTTGGGTTGTTTTTTTTAAATTTTTACAGACTTCATTTTGATTTATTGTACACAAATGGGGTACAAATTTTCATTTCTATAGTTGTGTATGATGTACATTCATGCCATTCATGTAATCATACATGTCCGTAGGGTAATGATGTCTGTCTCATTCCACCATTTTTCATACCCCTGCCCCCTCCCCCTCTCATTTCCTTTTTCATAATCTAAAATTCCTCCATTCTTCTCTCACCCCCACTCCCCCAGCCTGATTCTATATCATCATCCACTTATCAGGGAAAACATTCAGCCTTTAGTTTTTAATCTACTAATCCTGGTATCATATTTCATCAGACCAAGGACCCTTATTATAACAAGAATGTCCAAAATTTTTACTAGTCATAACACAAACTACAGTGACTGAAGTTGCTGGCCTGATATTTCCATGGGACAGCCTGCCCTAGTCTAAGTTAGTGTGGAAGCATTCAGTGATACCCTGAGAGACAGAGCACTATCTTCAGGGCAGTGTTTACTCTAAAACAATGACCTTTTACATGGTGTTGTCATGCCGATGGATAGAACATCTGAGTAAGGGAACCAAGGTGAATAAGCAACCCAAATCCATCTATTGTAACTGAGGGAACTGCTGGGGGAATGTGTGCTTCATATTCATGTGACTCTGCAATATGCAGCATTAGAGAGTCTGGCCCTCAGATGGAGGGCTTTTGCTGCAGTGAAACACAATTCGTAGCTGTCACTTGAAACCAACAAAACGCAAATAAAAACAGTAGCAGTTTCTTGTAAAATAATTGGCCTTGACCATCACGAAAAATAAGGAAAGTATCATACTGTGGGGCAGAAGGAATATGTGTAGTAGGTGCTGCATTTGGGGGCGTTTGATACTCCTTTGCCTGATTTGACAATATAGGAATGATTGTATGGAATGATCTCAGGAATGATCTCAGTCATAGCTGAGATGGGCATGGTAACAAAGAGTGCAGACCCTTCAAGAATAAGAGTTCAGATTGTACCTAATAGGAAAGCTACAAAACAGTGATCAGTGTTGAGTGAGGAAGAGGAGGATCTCAACTGGGTGCTGAAGAGACAGTGGCTGCTGTTGGTGATCATTAAATTAACAGATAGAGTGGAGCTCTAATTTGTTCTGTCACCCTCCTCTGCTGAGTTTTTCCCTAGGCAGAATTATTCCTGGAATTTTGTATGTTCCCACACCTTATATTAAGAAATAAATCTGAGAAGAAAAGGATGAGGGGTGGACTGTAGTGGTAACTATAATATGTTCTCCAGTCACCCTTTGGAAATGAAGAACTGATTCCCTCCACTGCTGGATTTGCTACCTGTTTCTAATCCTCAGCTCTCAGCCTTCTTCAGGAAGCACCTCAGAGGAAGTGAGCTGCTTGGCTCAGAGATGCACTTCTTTCCTCAATCAGCATCTAATTACTGAATAACTTGGAGATGTAAAGCGTATGCCACTTGTCCAAGCTCAGGAAAATCTAAAGAAGCTATAGTTCCTCCAGAGACAGCTGTGGCCTTCTTTCAGAATGCACCTCAGCCCAACATTTCCTGCAGTGCACTCTTTTTCTCTTCCCACCCACAAACAGTGATTCAAGAACAATACCAAAAACCTTCCACCCTAACAATATCTGTCTCAGCTTTCTTTCAGGCACAAACATGTCAATCAATAAATAAAAAATAAATAAACCACCAAAATGGGAGAAAAATATACACAGACAGGAAATGATTGCTCAACAAATACATTAAAGATGTCCTAAGTAAAAATGGGAAATGGAAATACAGAGCACAGTGAGGAACATGTTAATGCCCCTTCAACCAACTGGTATTTTTAAATGTATGATAGTCACAAATATGGAGAAGAGATGGATTTAAATTTTAAACACTGCTGCTAATAGGGTACATTGTTGAACTAATTTATTAAATAGTCCCATTTTATATCCTAAAATTGAAATTGTATAACCTTATAATATTTTTGAATATTTTCATGAGACATTCTTATTCTTGTGCAATGGAGACAGGGGAAAAAAAAGTACACAAAGAAGCATTTTTCAGTAACAGAAACCTTATAATAAATCAAATATCTGTCAACAGAAGTGCATATGAATAAAATTTAATTTATTCATAAATGTGAATGTTATTTAGTATTAAAAACAATTTAACTAGTCCAACATAAAACAAATATAGATGAATCTTGACAATATATCATTTAATGAAGAAGTAAATTTCAAGAAATTTTCATCCAGTAAAATATTTTTTAAAAGCTTAAACTATTAAAAAATAAGCACAGATTCAATAAAATGCACAGAAAGGAAAATAAAATCATGATAAATGTAAATTCAGAATTACTATTGCCTCAGACTAGGCATAGTGGGTTCTGGAGGTCCATGTTGTATTTATTTTTTAAGGGCTGAGCTTTATTTTCCACCCAAAATGTGTGTGTGTGTGTGTGTGTGTGTGTGTGTGTATACATACATATATATACCAAATTACATAATTCATTTGAGTATCTGTAATTTATTATTTATTTTCACACAACACATTTGTGTGTCACAGTGGCCTCTAACAACGATTGATAATTTACAACATGAAAAGAGAGATATAATTAAAACAAATCACACTCCCAGATTCAAATAACAAGACAGTCTGGTGTCATTTAGTAGAAGAATACAGCCTTAGCACCTGGGAACATCACTTTGTTATAGGAAAGCAAAATAATTTATGATGACAGGTGGTTATAAAGAAGTGGGAAAATTTTCTTCAGATTAATGAACCCAGGAAGCAGGAATTATTAGAAGAAATCTTAGGGATAAAGCTTCTTGGAACAGAGTTGAGTAATATTTTGGATGTGATGGCAAAAGTGCAGGCAACCAAGGCAAAAAATATTGTGTACAGCCTGGGTAACATCAACAGAGTGAAGATGCAATCTATGATGTGGGAGAAAATATTTGCAAACCATACTTCAGACAAATGATTAATATCTAAAATATATTAGAACCTCAAACAACTCAATAGCAAGAAAACAACTTATTTGAAAAAATAGACAAAAGACCCAAGTAGATATTTCTTTAAAGAGGATAAATAAATGACCGAGGAATGTGGAAAAATGTTCAACAACACTATCAGGGAAATGCAGTTTGGAACCACCATGAAATATCACCTTATACCTGTTAGGCTGTTATCAGAAAAAACTGAGATAGCAAGTGCTGGCGAGGATGTAGAGAAAAAGAAATTCTTTTATGCTGCTAATGGGAATGTAACTTAGTAGAGTGGTGAAAAATTGTATGGAGTTTCCTACAGAAACCTCCATACAATGATCCAGCAATCGTAATACTGGGTATACATCCAAAGGAAATTCAATCAATGTCTTTAAGAGATACACATTTTCCAATGTCCATAACATCATTATCCACATATCTATGATCTAAAACAACCCAAAAATCTATGGATGGATGAATAAATAAAATGTGGTGTACACACACAAAGGGAATATCATTTAGCCTTGGAAAGAAAGAAATATTATCTTTGCCATTTATGTTAACTAAATAAGCCAGACCCAGAAAGAAAATTAGCACATGATCTTACTTATATGTTGGATCTAAAAATGTTGAACTCATAAAAATATAGAATAAATTGATAGTTATGAGTGGATGGAGTAGGGTGGATGGGGAGATGTTTGTCAAAGTGAACAACGTTTCTGTTAGGCAGGATAGATAACCTTCCGAGACCTAATGCAGAGCATGGTGACTTTAGTTAATAATCTGGTCTTATATAATTGAGATTTGCTTAGAGAGGAGCTCTGAAATATTCTGATCACACACACACACCAAATGGTAATTTTGTAAGGTGAAGAATATGTTAATTATCATGATTGTGGTAATCATTTTATAATGTCTCCATATATTCAAAGCATCATGTTATATACTTTAAATACATATCACTCCTATTTGTCAATTATTTGTAGAAAATAAATTCTAATGAGGATTTATAAACAGGAGGAATCCTGTTAAAATATAATTTATTGTTTTTTTCCCTTCAAAGTTAGTTTTTGCTTAGTGAAGGAAACATAAAAATCAGAGCTAAGTTAGAGATAAATGAGAGCATCTTAGCTAATCTTAAAGCAGATATCAGCTGCGATATATATACATATATGATAAAATGGTACTATAATAACAGTATTATATATTTTACCTTATTTTAAGCTTAACGTTACATCCTAAATATATTTTCTATGGTTTGAATAAGTGTCTCCAAATACTCATTTGTTAAAGTCTTGTTCCTCAACTCTTGATTCTACTGGGAGGTGGTAGAATCTTTAGGAGGTAGAGTTTAGCCTGAGGTCTTCCGGTCATTGTGAATATACCCTTGATAGAGACATTGTGTTATGAGCCCCTCATCTTCCTCTCTTTCACATCCTGGACTTGAGATGAATGGTTTTGTCATATGGTGCCATCATTAGGTACTGACTCACCTCAGGCATAAGAGCAACGGGGTCAATTGGTCATGACGAAAACACAAAAACTGGGAGCCAAAATAAACTTTTTATCTTTATAAGTTGATTTATCTCAAGTATTTTCTACTATAATGGAAATTTGACCAACATAGTATTCTATTCTTAATAGATTTCATCATGTTAAAAAGATTATAGCAACAATTACATGATGTCACTTTTATACTGCTACTAGAAATAATACATGATAATAAAATTCATGCTTATGCTTGTCATATACTAGGAAAGACTGTATAGGAAGTAATTGCTAGGTTGATAAGAAACGTGTTGTTTAGCTTTTATTATATATTCATGTCTTCCCTAAATATCCTTTAAAATCTTTAGTGAATAATAATCTTATCAAAACCACTTTATTATTGTTTTTCAATATGTTCCTCCTGCAAGGCAATCATTAGAATCTTGTCTTAATTTACATTTTTCTGATTTCTATCAAATTTGAGTTTTTAAATATTAATTTTTACATAGCTTCTCTCTGTGATTTGCTCCTATTATGTATTTTCTTCTGTGTTTTGCATTTCTGTTTATCATCTTCTTATTTGTTATAGTGTTCTTTTGTTCCTCTTCATGCAATAAAAAACTCAAGATATCAATAGTATTTTCTAGATAATTAAAAAAAATCTCATTTTTTCTCAATTAATTTCAAATGATCATGACCCAAAATATGAAACATGAGCAAATGAGGTAAGGCTACAGATTTAAAAGAAAAACATAATAGATATTGAAGGCTATGTGAAGAAATGATAGATATTTCATAAAACACAAAGTTGAACTCAAACAATTTGAATGAGATAGTCAAAGAACAAAGAACCATATCAACATTTTATTCAACTGAAATCACTTTGTGGATGTGGACTTAGACTTGGAAGCTCACTCAAGGAAAAGCCAATGCCTTAGAGACAAGCACTGGAGAGTAAGACAGGCTTTATTCAGAGGTCAAAGATTGGAGAAGGGGTGCCTGGTTTGCCCATCACTCTTTCCATGCCCTGGGGTTAAAGAGTCACAGGTATAGGCCAGGAATAGCAAAGCGTAGTGGTAGGGTAACAAAGGAGAGGCACATTCATATGTTTTCTGGGAAAAGGTAGACATCTAGGAAGTGGGTGCCTCCTCATTTCACTCCTGTCATGGCCTGGTATTTCTGGTAATGATGTCTGGTAGGCATATTTAGCTTTGAAATGGGAAGACAAATACTAGGCAAGGCCAGGTCATGTTAACCTTGTGTTACAGTTCTGGATGAAACATTTCTCAACTAATCATTATGTCCACATGAAGAGCATCTCTTGAGTATATGAAATATGAACAATACATTTATGTATTTTATTATCATTCAACATCCAAAAATATATCACAAGGTAAATGTTAGTGAAATTACAATAAATACACTTATATATGGCATAGAATCACACAGCTAGTACTAAATAATGCAAAGATTCAAACTCAGATTTAATTTCCATTTGACATATGTTTCTTTCTACATTATACTGCGTTGATAAAGTCATATAATATTTCAGAAATTTTTAATTTCAAAGATAAAGAAAATAAAACATAAAACCCAGACTTATAATAATAAAAATAAAAATAATCTTATTTTTTATTTTTACAGTCAGGGCTTTCCAGCAAAATAAAACTAATAGGAGAAAAATATATAATAGCATAAATTTTATTATTATAATAATTATTATTGAAGAGTGAGTTCTCCCTTCCTCCATCTTGTTCTTTTATTTTCTTTTCAATTGATTGGATGACACCCACCCATGTTAAGGAGAAAAATCTACTTAGTCTACTGATTCAAATGTTAATGTCATACAAAAACATGTTCACAAATGCACCCAGGTAATGTTTAACCAAATATTGTAACATTCCATGTCCTATCAAAATGACATATGAGTTAACCTACGTAGTTCTCAATTGCATAGAGTATTTCATGCATTCATAAATAAGACATTTCATATCCTTGTCTTAATAAGAATTGCTAATTAAAAACAATATTTCAATCCCCCCAAAAAGGATATAGTTATTCCTCTTTCAACTCTTTTATTTTTTATCATTTTTTAAAAAAATCATTGGTTTTTCTTGCAACCTGATTTGAAACAACATGAAAAGCAGATAAGTTCCATTTTTCTAATAATATGGAATCCATATATAGTAATATGACATGCTTCCAGTCCTCTAAGAATAGTATCAGGGGCTCTAAAGAGAATTTTGTTTTCTTTTCCTTTTTCAGCATCTTCTGCTCACATTCTTTGACTTGAAGTCTCATTCCCACATTTCCAAGCACAGCAACATTAGGTCAATTCCTTCTCATGTTGTAATTTCTCAGGTTCTTTCTTTCCTTCTCTCTTAAATTTATGAAACCTCTTCAGATCACATTGGTCCCACCTGGTTAACCTAAGAAACTCTCTCCATTTTAATACCAGTTTAATAACAAATCCAATTAATTCTTTTTCTTTCTGGTACTGGTGATTGAACTCCAGTATGCTTTGTCACTGAATATGTCCCCAGCCCATTTTATTGTATTTTTTCATTTTGAGGTAGAGTCCTTGAAGTTCAAGTGCCCATTCTGGCTTTGAACTTTGTATCCTTTTACTTCAGTCTCATGAATCTCTGGAATTATAGGCATGTGCCATAGCACCTAGTGCAAGCATAATTCTGTCAGTTCCCTTAGTTCTCTTTTGCATGTATATAGCATATTTGCACATTCCAGGGTTTAAGATAGGCATATCCTTGGTGGTGGTAGTGTGGTATTATTCTGCCTTATACTCTAGCCTTTGGTCCTGTCAAATTTTATATATTTTATAATGTTTTATATATTTTAATATATTTATAATGTTTTATTTATTTTATATATATAATATATTTTATGATTTTATATATCATAAATATATAAAATAACCCTATGTCAAAATTCCCAAAAGCTTAACAAATTACAGGATCAACTCAAATTCAAGTCTCATCAACTCAAAAATCTCAAATCTTATTATATAGATATCTTACACACGTACGAATGATGATCTGAATCATAATTCTTTCCTTCTGATTCCAGATGTCTTTAATTAGAATTTTTTTCAAACTTTGAAGTACAGTGCAAATTTTTAAGAGGTGAAGACACTTATGTATCAAACTTTGCTTATATTTAACATCATTAGAGTTGGAGGGTACTTTGTTGCTCAAACTAAACTCTACAGGAGACTGAAGACTGAGTTTAGTTATTCAATACCTTTTAAGTCATCAGGTGGTAGAATGAGGATTGAACTGTGTATATGGTTAGATATCCTGATTCCCTAAGAGATAGAAATTATAGATTTTTCTTATAATGGTTTGATGAACATGAAAAATAAGAAAGGTTTTTAAAGACTAAATTGTTCAATATAAAGGAACTCTCTATAATCTAGAATGAATTCACTATAGACAAGATGGGAAAAACAATCCTAACCATTTTTTTTTCCCTTAGTTTTATCAAACTGGCAAATTGAGAACAAACTCTAGAGTTCCAGTAAATGTACTTGATAAATGCCAGTTAGATTTCAGTAAAAGTACATGTGCATGCCACCATTTAAAATACTGTTCATAAAACATTACAGTTAAAATGTTTTGTGACTTATTGGGACAGGCTGTCTTGTCCTCAGTTCAACATTTTAACTAATGATAACTATGAATCCACTTATAGCATGGCAATAAGAAGGGTGAAGATGTCAAACTAAGAGGCATACCAAGACACTACATGAAACTCTTGGTTCCCATGGATCCTGATGCTCCAGCACACTTCCAATATGGTGCAGAGACTTGGAAAAAATTACTACATAGGTGAGGTTTAAGGTACAATTTTACTGGCCAAAAAAAATTTGAGATCATACCAAGGCTATGTGAGAATGTTTAAAATCTATCACTGTAATGTAAACTTAATAAGGACGAAATTTACTTATTTAATTATTTCATTGAATAAATATATATTCAATGGTTAATTGTGCGCCAAATTCCTGATAGAAATATGTACATACAGGAGAGCAGAAACAGATACAATTGTCGATATGCATCACATTTTAATTATCTGCCCAGTTGTCTAATAAGCATTGAATTTTGAAAGAAGAAATTTGTGCAAAATTTGTAATAAAACATAAAACTTCCTTCATATAACTGTAAATAAGAATTTTATATTTTTATGAGAACCTACCTAAAGTGGATTTTGTGATAAAAATCAAGAAAATTTACTGATCTAGGATTTAAAGAAGGACTTGTGGGTTAAGGTCAAAGAAGAGGGAAAGGATGTCCAGGAAGAGAAAATAATGTGTCCAAAGCTTTTAGGAAATAGTGAGCTTAGAGTGTCTAAGATACTGAAAAATATCAGCATTAACTGAACTCAATACTCTGATAAAGAAGATAAATCATACAGGAGATAAGTCCTAGCTCAATGTAAAAAAATAACTTCGCAAATGTTACTACCATCCACTAATCTTTATGGGACTTCATAGGCATGAGTTTGCATTACTAGAGATGTTAAGCACAAGACTGGCTTTGAGGTGAATCTCCAGTCCAGTGTGTTCAGTTGCAGTTTAGAAAGTGTTTATAGATTCATCATTTATTTCATTGTTCAATCAAGTGAAATTTCAGTGATTGGATTAAATGGATTTCTCAACAACTCTTCAAATGAAGCATAATCATACATTACATTTTCCCTACAGCGAGTACAATCAGGGTATATGTGGAGTGCTCTGTTTTGTTTGGACAGAACACAGCTTTGCTATAACTATGTTTAAACTAGCTCAAGTAGATTGTTCTTGGCAGTATTATACTTGGTTACCTGTTTAAATGCAGATTCTTAGACTTTGAGTTTCCCATCCAGCTTGCAAGAAGCTCTTAAATTGGCACTGAATTTTAATAAAAAGCTTAATAAACTGAAAAACCAACAACTTCTAACATTCATAATGATGTCACAGGGTAGACAGTCACCTGATCTTCCAAACTGGAGAGATGATATGTAAAGTCAGAGAATCACAAATGATTGGAACAGAAATCCATGAGCAGCAACCTCCATGGATATCAATGTTCAGGGACAAAACCTGAAATGTAATTCATCAATTACCTGAGGCTGAATGAGGACAACTCTGAGAGTAAAGAGTTGATTAGAAGTCCAGTCATGCAGAGACATACTTGTGAGTTTTACTTTGAAGAGTTATGCTAGATCCTGGCAAAGAATTACAGATACGTACCCTGTGCTTCTGGCAGGGAGAAGCGGGGAACCAAACCATTTGGATATATATCATATTGCTTTGTTTTCCTTAGTAAGGGTTGCCTTTAGGACTATTGGAACTGAAAAGCACAACCTACTGGGGTTTTATCAGAACCTAAGTGGAAGAAAGAATACATTATGCTTCCACATGTATATATAATATGTCAAAATCCACTTTACTCTCATGTATATCTAAAAAGAACAAATACAAAAATGTAAAAAATGAAAGAAAATACCCAACTCATCCCAATCTTAAAATTATAGGATACTGTCCACATCTTACTACCATATTAAAAATGGCTTAGTTATGGCAATTGCTGTTATCTGGTACATCATGCCTAGCTATTAAGAAAAAATTACAAGGCATACTAAAAGACAAAAAGAAAACAAATGCAACAAAAACCAGCATTTGAAAACAGAGCAGACATCAATACCAGACTCAGACATGGAAGGAATGTTGCAATGTGAAACAAGTGTGACTAATATGCTAAGAACTCTAAATGAAAAGCACACATTGTACAAGGGGATAAGGTGGGCATCCATAATCCACCAGAAAGAGTAAAGTGATCATTTGTTAAATAGCAGGGAAGACTAACCAAAAAATAAAGTGAGGAAAGACAGGCTGTTTTGAAGGTGGGAGGGTGCTGCATTTTAGATAGGTGAGCTACAATGTGCTCACTGAAAGGTAATGCTGGAGTAATGGCCCAAAGGATAAGAAATTTGGTCTTGTGGACACACGAGACAAGAGGATTCCTCAGAGAGGGAAGAGACATTGTTCTTTATTCAGTTCAATAGCTCAGTGCTAGCTAATGTGGTTACAAGCTATACAGTAATAACAATAACTACCACCTATTGAGTGCTTACTATGGCTCCACATGATCTGAGAAGTAAGCAATATATGTGCAAAATCTAGGTAGTAGCGTTTTGAGTAACTTCCCCAAGTTCAACAACTAGAAAGAAACAACAGTTTTAAAGCCAGTGTAGAGTACTCACCTTCTGTTCATCCCCCTTCTTCAAACAGAGAGGAGAATGATACCAGTAATTTAACCAACATTTACTAAGCTTAGATTAGGATCTGAGATTAAAAAGCAAGAACAGAGCAGAGTGAGGGGCTTGGTTTTATGAGGTAGAGTTGCAAATGTGAACAGATATAATAAGTTCTGCTTAATATACATTGACTAAGCCTAGCACCTCCTACTAATTGGAGGAGAATAGCCTTCACAAAACATGAGGAAATATTCCTACCACCTGAGGAAAAGTTTTGTGGAGTAGTGGATTATAGTAATAGCGTCTTTAAAGCTCTGAAAAGTTTTCAGAAGAAATAGGGAGGCTCAGGGGAGTGAAGTCTGCCTTTGCAAACAAGGTATGTAATTATGTCCAATTATGTATGCGTGTGTTTGTGCATCCACATATCTACATACATACATATGCGAATATGCATTATGCAGATATATACAAATAAATGAAAGTGTGCATATAAATTTAGGAATATTTATTTCATTCCTATAAGCAAATACCTGTTTGATGCATACTTATCATAATTAATATAAATAACAACTAACTATTCCAAAGTATTTAAGAGAAATATCTCTTTGACCTTAGTGAGACAATCTAACCTGAAGTTATTCAAATTGGAGGAAACTGCAAGGTATAAAAGAAAAAAGTGAGTTACTCTGAAATTCACCATTTAAATGGTATCTTTATGGCTTTTAGAATTTCAATAATGGGTTTCTTCCTCAAACAGAAAAACCTCAATTTAGAAGAATTCTCCCCTGGGTAACATTTACCCTTTTTAAGCAGAAAGAAAGTGTCAATGACAAAATTGTATAAATACAGTCTGAAAGAATATGGTCTACCATCAAAGCCTTTTAAAAAATCATTATATAAAAGGGAAAATAAAAGGCAGTACATTTATGATCAAAAAGCAAGGCTGGCATCCATTATTTTCTTTGTCCTTTGGTTTTCTCCTCATTGTGGCCTCTTCACCTTTGACAAAATACAAGATCACAAGCTCTTGCTTACTCAGTGTGCAAAAGTAGCTTATTTATATGACTTGGAAAAAAAATAGTAATGTAAAGCTTTATCTCCTTTTGCACATGCCAAATGCCAACAGTCTTAAATGCATGACTTGGACAGCTTTGCTCATTGTAATCAAGCCAATCTGGCACACTTAGTTCAATGAATAGGCCACCCTTGTTAGGACTGACCTGCACATTTCAAAAATTCAAATGGAAGAGGCTAAGAGATATGAAGGGGAAGAGAGCGAAGTTATGGAAAAGCTAGGAATTAGAATGACATTTCCCTCCTTTCTGGGTATTTTATAAGGTGATAATATTTTTGAAGCACTGACAAAAGTTTGAGTCCATTCTTGATGAGACCACATATATTTTAAATCATTTTTCTTCCTGTTGCCTTGTCTGTTTTGTTAGCTAATTTATATTTATGATTTATGCTCATTCTAACACAAACGCATCCCTGTGGTTTATTGAGCATGTGTCCTTCTTCTGTGAAACGTCTGCTCATATATTTTCCCCAGGTTTCCTACTTGTTTGCTTGTGTTTTTCTTATTGAGTCATAAAACTTCTTTTCTTTAAATTTTTTTTCATACATTTTGCAAATATTCACTACCAATTTATGGTTTGTGTTTTCACTGTTTTATAAGAGCTTTTTTCTGCATCAACCTGTTTCTTTAGCTTAATTTAGTTCAATTTATTATAAGCTTTTTTTGTTTTATCTTTTGTGTCTTCTTTTTGTTTTAGCTATAGGTTAAGTAGCATCTACCATATGCTTATTTATACCTGGAAAAAATTAAGGATATTCACAACATGATCAAAAAGACTATTTAACATTGATTTCAAAGGCATAATCAAGAGATTTTACAGTGTGAGTGTTGGCTTAGATACGGACTCAGTATCTGTAATGCATTGATACTAGATGTACAAATTTGTACAAATGCTTCAGGAAACAGTTTGATAATACCTTGTAAAGTGAGCATGTGTTTACTTTAAAAGATACAAATTATACTCCCAGGTCACACCTAGGAGAGTTTCCCAGGAGACAATGAAAGTCCACAGCAGCATCCTTTGTAATAACAAAAATGAAAGTCATGATGTTCATTGTTAGAAGATGGTCAAGTATGTAGTAAGTTTCACTAACAATGAAATATTATACTGAAATGAGAGCATCCAATCATATGGTTAAATTTTATGTCACATAGTATTGTGTAAAAAAAAAATCCGAAAACTATTGATCATGGTGTTGTGTGAAAAAAAAAATCAGAGAACTATTCATAGTATGAGATCTTTGTTTCAACTCAGAAAATACAAAAACAAGTGAATATAAGTGCTGTACCAGTAACACAACCACATTATTATAAAAGCTAATGGGATGTGTAATATAAAATTCAAAACAATGGTGACCTTCTTCTGGTTTACCTAGACAAGTGGCAGGATATTAAGGTAGAGAAGCATGTAAGTAATTATACTTTGATAATATTCTATTCCTGTTTTTGTCAGCACTCTTGCATGTAGTGTATTTTTAAATTAATGAATAAATAATATAGGTCATGGATGGGCCAATTAATAGTGGGTGATGAACCAACTTGCGTGTAATAAATGATTGGAGATGCAAAGTAAAAGTAATAAATCATGCATTTCAAAGACCAGTATAAAAACAATATATAAAAGACCTTTGCTTCTCTTGCCCACCTGGCCCCACTGCATGGAGATATTTGACTTTTAATCATCTTTCCAGAAATGTTAAACATGGAAACATATGTTATGGTATGACATGTCATATCATGCCATGTTATATTTTGGCACATTGTATTGATACTTTAATTAAAAATGGAAAGTCTGCAATTTAGAGTATATTCTTTCCTTTTAAATCTCTATTACTTTTTCTATCAGATAGAAAGACAAAAGCAGCAAGAGAGGGACAGAAGGAAGAGAAAGAAGGGGTAAAGGGGACTTAAAGGGTATGAGGACTATTCTATACTGTTGATCTGTTAACAATTGCTCACTGCTGTGTCCTTCAGCAAAGTACATTTATTTTAAAATGCTCTACTCTCACAAAAATTCCAAACAGTCACATATCTCACAGAAGAAATTTTTGGAGATTCTCTCAGTAGATCCCAATAGTCATATAAATATTTAAGCAAAATTTTATTGCAACATATTTTAAAACAATATTTTATATAGATAAATAAATATATATATACATAGATATATGTACAAATGCATAGTATAAACATCTGTGTAATAGATGCAGATATTTATGTATGGGAGAGTTTGATGGAAGGATACACCCTGAAACATTCACAGTAGTAAACTCTGAGTATCAGGAATTAGAGGATGTTTAATAATCATTTCTATAATTTTTCACATTTTTCTCTCAGTGCATCTGTAATAAAAAATGCACCATACATATTACTTAAGAAAATATTCATTCTTACAAGCGATCAAATAAATTAGGAGGCACTATTTTCGTCTATCCAATTAGCAAAGATTAATACCCCAGCTATAAAAGGTGCTGAAAATTTCAATATTCATTTATTGCTAATGGCTATATCAATTGGCCAAATTAAAAGAGAAAGCAATTTGGCATTATAGTAAGGAGTCATCAAAAATTCATATCCTTTGGCCCTGTATAAAAACTTTTGGCAGGTTGTCCCCTGTGCCTCTAAATAATATAAGATAGAACAATCAACAGAAGATGAATACATGAACTGTTTATTACAAGTGATGAATTAAGAAATATTCTGTTTTTCTAATAAGTGTTGTATGTGACACCTATGCAATGGATTAGAAAATCATTAAAAATAATAACAAAGCCATTAATAGTTTTAAGGGCTTGTGATATATTAAGTGCAAAAAGCAGAATTGTAGCTGTGAGGTTGCATGATTACTTATTGTGCACGTGCAAGCAGGAGACAGAGAGTTCAGACACAGTCCTTGTGGTCAAGGGATTTAATCTAATTTGGTCAACAATAAATGAAATACAGAAGTTTTGCAAATTTAAATTTCATGCCATTTTGCTTCTTAAAATATCAGATAGGATAACAGGATTTTTGACACTTACATCACAACTTAATCTGCACTGAATTTTCTACACATGGTCTGTAGAGATGACTTGATAATCCTTTAAAATATTATTTCATGCAAATTTGGATAATGATCAAAAATTCTAATTATATAGCTAATAGGCTCATAATTCTGTTCCCCCAAATTATACAAAATAATGGGAGGAACACTGGAACACTGCAAATTTTAGATATTTGTGTTTTTAAGAAGATGATATATTCAAATAAAACTGCACAAAAGCCATTTATCATATATCCTTGGGCAAGTTACATAACTGTTCAATTCTCAGTTTTGTGTGCATCTGTGTGTGTGCCTGTGTATGTGAAAAGAGAGAGAGAGAGAGAGAGAGAGAGAGCAAGAGAGAAACTAAAAAATCAATATAAAAGCTTGGGTTTGGTACACAGTAAGTGCTAAAATAGAATTCATATACATCTATTGTGAGTAAGGTAGAGGCAACTTTTGGAATCAATTCTAAGTGCCTGATCATAAAGAGATTTTTTAACCTAATTAACCAAAGTATTAATAAATAATGTATCATTCATTTTCCACGGTTTTAATATAATTAAAATAATTGAGTTACATTTCACATCAATATAAGCTTTTTTTGTAGTTGTTTGCAGTATTAATATTTACAGATTTTTTTTAAAGTCTAAGGATCCACATCACATATTCCTTCTCTGAATCTTTTTTACTTTATACAATCTTTGTGCCAGTTAACTTGTCCATACCTCCTCAAAATAGCTTGCTCTTTTCTTTTTTTCATGTAAACTAGTGTTTACTTCTTCAACCCATATTAAGGCAATCTAATCTTAAAATAAAAAATTCCATCACATAATATAAAACAATGCATTATGAATTTATTTATTGGAAAACTACTCTGTGTCCTCTATGAGATGTACATTTGTCTTAAGGATTAAGATTTTATTATGGAATTAAAAAGTATAATTTCATTAATAGTTTTTAACATTTTCACTATGGCAAATATTTGTTTCATGAAATTGGCATTTACTAAATTCTCATAACTGCCATTTTAAGGTTTTTTTTTTTTAATTGAGAACCTGATGATTCTGTTCTTTAAGTCATGACCATCTTTCACTTCTTGTTCATGTATTCACTCAATTAACTTGGAAGGAAGGATTCTAGGTTGTTTATAAGCCTGACAAAACAGCAATGAATAGAATAGAAAATCTCTGCTATAGTCAGGTTTGTATTAGTTTCTTATTGCTGTTGCAACCAATTATCTCAAACATAGTGGCTTAAAACTCAATGTTTTCTGTTATAGTTCTGGAGGTCAGAAGTATGAACTCAAGTCTATTACAGGGCTCCATCTCTCCTAGAAGCTTCATGGGGTAAGCTTTTTACATACCCTTTTCCATGTCCAGAGTTTGCCTTCATCCCTTGGTTCTTAGCCCCTTCCTTGTGTCACTTAGGATGGAAGCTCTTGTTTATTCCACCAATCTATCCTTATAACACTTATCTACCCTCCTTTCTTATTAGAATGCTTATAATTACATTTGACCCCTCCGTTGGTGAAGAATGATCTCCAAATTTAACAATCCTTTACTTAGTCACATTCTAAAGACATTTGTAACACATAAGACAATATATTTAAAGGTTCTAGATGAGGATTGGCAGAGGAACATCTTTGGACAGACATTATTTAACCCAGCACAGAGTGTAGTATCATGAATGACTGGCAAAATATTGTAAGTTTTTTTTCTTAAATTATTTGAGCTTTAATAAAGAGGAAATAAATAAACAGATCATCATGTAGAATGCTTACTGCACAGCAGAGTATTTGGCAATATAAATTCTATGGTTAGATATATACCTGGATCTGAGTTTTAGCATTTTCTGATTGTGAGAGTTTGTAGAACTTTCTTTTCTAAACCCTAGTATCTCCATGGGGTAAAACGAGGGTATTAATAGTACCTACCTTGGAGGTACATTAAGAAATAAAATGAGATCATGTCTAGGGAGCTAAGTGAAGACCAAGAACTCAATGAATTTTATCCATAACTATTTCTTATCACTTTCATTACTATAATTATTAGATTGGAGAAAGGAAGTCCAATATCAATGCACAGATAATGGATGTGTCAGACTGGGTCATCAAATGATCATTTCTGGAAGAAATAAATCTGAAATAAGTTGTCAGAGATCCAGTTTTCTTCTATATATACCTACACAAAAATTCTTAATTTCACATTTTAGAGTGCAAAGCGATACTTTAAAGAATAAAATGGGGGAAAAAAAGAAAAAAAAGAGAGGAAAAAAAGAAAGAAAACAGAAATAGCAGAGCTTCATTAGGTGGATGGCAATTGCTCTCTGAGGTAGAGGGGATTTTCTTTTCCTAGTTTCCTGGGTCTGTGCCCTTCTCCTTGCTGGTTTTGTGCCTTGCTCACGAGGCTTCCGTCTCCTGCCCTTCCTGTCCAGTAGAGGCCCCTGCAGGGTGAGCTGCTTTGCTAGGGGTGGTTGATAATAAATGCTTCTTGCTCAGGTTTTAACAGACAAAACACTTTCCCCCTTTCCCTCTTTTGTCTCTGCCCCTCCCCTGGAGAGGGATGTGCCCCAGCTATCTTGTTCTTCTAAGGAAGATGTGAAATCCATGAAGTAGACCCAGAAGGATCCTGCAGCTTAGAAGTGCCCAGCTGAGCCCAGTCAAAGTGGAACAGAGGCCTAACATTACAGGTCACAGACTTGCTGGTGACTTGCCACCCAGTAATAGCTTGCTGATAACTCTCATTTAAGTCACAATGAAACTAGAAATTAATGCTCTGCCTGTTCAGGTAGAGTTGTTCCTTTATATCTGTGGGTTCCACATCCGTAGATTTAAACAATCAAATTGAAAATAGTTTTAAAAAGATGTGTCTGTACTGATCATGTACATGCCTTCACCTTATTAGTATTCCCTAGCAACACAATATAACAGCTATCTACATAACATTTACATTGAATTATATGTAAATAATGTACACATGATTTAAAATATACAGGATATATATAGGTTATATGCAAATATTATACTGTTTTAGGTAAGGGGCTTGAGTATCCATGAATTTTTATATTCTCAGGGGTCCTAGAATCATTCCCCGTAGAATCAGAGAGAAAACTGCAGGCACATGAACACACATAAATATTACACACACATTGGGCTTCAAGTCGGTTTTGCAAAGCCCAGCTCTGTCTGAGAGAGTTGGAAAGAAAAATAACTTTTAACAGTACAGCTGTTGAGGCATTAGATGCAACTTACTGGAATTCAGATATGACATCCAGGAAAGAAAATGGGATTAATATCAGAAATGGAAAGTTAAAAGTAAAAATGATGCAATTTATAAAAGGGTGCATAAATGTGATATGTTGAAAATTTTGCTACTATGAGCCAGAGGTAGAAAACTGCAAGTTTATGGGAACTTGTTTATTTTTATTTTCATTTTTTATTTTAGTTCAAGGGTCTGGAGAGAAAAGCATTGGTGATGCATGTTAACGAGACAAATTGGAAGTAAAAGGAGGAGCACTGTGACATTGCACCTTCTGTACTCCGTTGTGTTGGGCATGAGGCCATAATACCCTGTAAATTGACACGGGAACCATGGTGCATGGTGTGCATACTAGTCAGTTATGGATGGCTGCGGGATCGAATGGGAAAAAATGTCGAGAAAGTGAAGAAATGTGTGATTATGTACCCCATATATGCACAGCTTTTACGGGGGTTATCATTTAACTTTTTGTTCTCTATTGCATAGAAAGTTTAGGAATAATGCAAAAACCAAGAGTTGGTTCTCAGGTTCCATGTATAGAGAATTAAGTACTATTTTGTAACTTTGGGAAAGTTAAGTTCTGTGTTCCTGATTTTGTTACTTTTATAATGGACATAAATATATGCCTCACTTCACTGCTGGCTATGAAGATTAAGTTAGCTATACATATAAAGCACCTGGAATATTACTCGTTGCATAGTGAACACCCAGTGTGATCTAGCCTATTGTTGCTATAGTTATTATCGCTGATATGAATCATACAAAATATAAGCTGAAATGTAACATAAAATGTGTACATCGAGTGAAACAGACATTATTACCTCATGTACATATATGACTGATGTGATCCTACAATATGTATAATCAGAAAAATGAGAGATCACACTCCATTTATGTATTATCTATCAAAATGTATAAATGCACCCACTATTATTGTGTTTTGGTAGAGGGAAATGAGAGGAGGGGGGTATGAAAAATGGTGGAATGAGACAGACATCATTACCCCATGTACATGTATGATTACATGAATGGTGTGAATCTACATCATGCACAACCATAGAAATGAAAAGTTGTACCACATTTGTGTACAATGAATCAAAATGCAGTATGTAAAAATAAAAAAATATTTAAACAATGTATAAATGCATTCTACTGTCATGAACAACAAATTAAAAAATGTTTTAAAAAGTTCTTTTGTGTATTTTCTTCTTATCATACAGTTAATTACCTTAAGAACCCCTGGCATATATGTGCCTTGGTTTGAAAGCTACTGCCCTGTGGGACATAATCATAACATCTCTGTGTTTGTGGATTTTGTAAGGAGAGGCAGTCATTCTAAACCTCATGTTCAGCAGTCTGACTGGAAGGAAAATTCATGCTTTACTGTGTCATGTCACCCTTTCAGAAGATAGGTACTTTAATCAATAATTGCCAAAATTATTTGACATCACCCTGGAAGCAAACAAACCAGAAGGGACAGAAGAAATATTGACAAAAATAAAGTAAAATGATCATTATTTACTGATGATGTGCTCATATGTTTGGATGTCAGAATCAACTGGAAGACAGAAAACAAAAAGCTTCTGAAGGTTGCTGTTTGGAGAAAATAGAATACAAATGTCAGTACTTTTACTCTCTAATGGCTACAAACAGAAAAAAATGCACCAAAAGAGCCCTGTTGACAAAAGCAACAAATACTAAAATTTCCAGGACACTCTCAAGAAATTCACATTATCTATGGGAAGAACATATTGAAATCCTCTTGAAGGATATAGAAGTATGCTAAATAAATGTAGATTTTTACTTGTTCTTGAAACATTCAGGATTGTAAATATAACAGTATTCCCAACGCTCTTGTTTAATTGTATTGTGAACCATTTGAATACCAAATGGAGAGTTTAAACATTTGGAACTTGGTAAAAACATATTAATGGTTTTTGTATATATAAGCATAAAAATGATAATAAATTATGGAGAAACAAAAGTAATGGAATATCATTCCCTCTACTAGAATTAAAATATTGTATGAAGTTGTGATAATTTAGACAATATGTGGACCTGTCTCCTGGATGGAGGTCTATGTGGCATTGTTGGGAGACAGACACTCCAAACAGGCCACTTGGGGACTAGGGCTCTGCCCTGTCCCCTGGATGGAGGCCAATATGGCTTGCACCATTCATGTCACTTGGGGATTAGGGCTCCAACCCACTGTCCTGTGTTCTGTGAATAGGATGTTCTCCTGTGGTTGGTAAAACAGTTCTTCTGTGGCTTGTGAGCCTGCCACCTCAAGGGTTCACAGAATTGTTTGTTACTTTCTGATACTGACTGATAATCTGCCAAATAGGCTAGTAACTCCTTATGCAAGGCGTGACCTTAAGGTGTATGGCTAGCTTAACTGCAAGCATATAAAAAAACAGTGTTAAATGCAATAAAGACAGATGTAGCTTCCTTTGTGACATGTGCTCCATCTCCCCCAAATAAAGCTTTTCTCCTCAGATCCTTGCACAGACTGAGTTCCTTTTCTCATTGTAGTTCTCATGTTGCAGACTTAGGAGAGTGGAACACCCCAGTGACCCTTCAACTTTGCAGACTGGGAGGTGCAACAAGTGACGGACCCTCTGATGTTGCAAATTGAGGCAGTGCAACAATTATGCATTAACAGAGCTTGATGAAGTAGAATAGGTAGTTCAGAAATATGTGAAAATCTTGCAATAGATAAACCAAGTCATTTATATTGGTTAGGATAGGATAAGGTCAAATCATTATTTATTTCTGGGTAATGGAAAACCTAAAGAAGGATTTTGGGGGGTCAACAGAGGATTTTTCTCCATAACCTTCCATGTAGTGATGTTCTTGTATTTTGACCACTGGTTCTCAAAGTGTGGTCCTTGAACAGTGGCACCACCAGCCTTAGAAGCCTAGATCAAAATGGAAATATTGGAGTAGGGGAGCTTCCTATGTATTTTAACATGTTCTCCAGATGATTCAGATGCATCATAAAGTCTGACATCTAGTACTGTTATGGTTTGGATATGAGATGTCCCCCAAAATCTCCCATGTTCAGCAGGAATATTCATGGGTGAAATGATTAGATTTTGAGAACTGTAACCCAATCAGTCCACTCTAGTTTAAATCCATTAACTGGGCAGCAGCTGTAGGGAGGTGGGGTGTGGCTGGAGGAGGTATGTTACTGGGGGCATGCCCTGTCCACCTTCCCCATAGCCCTTTGCCCCCCTCTCTGCTTCCTGGTACCATGGGCTGAGCAGCTTTCCTCAGCCACCACCCTCTGCTGTTATGTTCTGCCTTAGGTCCAAATTGATGAAGCCAGCAGATCCTAGACTGAATCTTTGAAACTGTGACCCCCAAATAAACTCCTCCAACCCCTGGTTATTGCCTTGTTCTTGTCTGGCATTTTAGTTACAGCAACAAACAGCTGAGTAACACAAGTAGCCAGGGAGTGATTATCAACTTCATTTGTGCAAGGAGACATGGCTATTACAGTACATTGAATAATATTCTCTCAAAACTCACCACCTGGAATGACCTCAGAACATGACCTTAATGAGAAAGGTATTTGCAGATGCAATTAGTCAAAGATCTCAAGATGAAATTACTCTAGACTTGTTGAGTCCTAAAACTGGCAACTAGTGTCCTTATAAGAAAAGGAAGGACAAAAGCAATACATAGAGAAGGGATCACACAAAGAGCAAGGCAAAGATTGTAGTAATGCGGCTACAAGCAAAGGAATTCCAAGAATTGCTGGGAATCCAGACTCAAGACCTTAAGAATTTTTTTTTTCTGTGTTAAGCTACAAGGTTTGTGGTAATTTGTTATAGTAGCTATTATAAACCAATATAGTGATGAAAAACTCTCTTCATAAATGGCATGCTTTGCTTTAACTTACATGTCATGGGTTAGAACTTGGCCCCATGATTCATCTACTCGCAAGGAAGGTGGAAATGTGGTATATCAGTTCAAGATGAAGAGATGGACATATTTTTATAACTTACCATTCTCTACAATATTTCAAATTACTATGAAAACAGATGATTTAATAAGTAATGCTGAAAGAATTGATCAGCTGTTTAAAGCAATTATCATAATAATAACTGGCAAGTCAGTGGAGCTTTAGAATAATGCATGCCTGATTGATGAAGATCAAAAAATTGAGAGGCCCTAGCATTGATGAGAGGTAGGTAAAAGAGATATTCACACTTTTTTGATAGAGGTACAAAACAACCCTCTGATAAATAGTTTAATAGTATATATTAGAATGCACAAAATCATATTCGTTTGCATATTCATTCTCTTAGTAGTAGTCTCAGAGAATTTTTACCCTAAGAAGACAAAACATAGAACTGTCCTTCAATTGAAAGTAAACTAATCAAACTATGGTACATGTATACATTTAGTTTTCTAGGGTTTTAACATGATGTTAGAAATACCCATTTGTAAAAACAAAAACCATTTTACAACAACACATATGTGAAAAGCAAGAGCATTTTTGCATGACTCCAATTGTGGAGATATTTACTTTCTCAATATCTCTTTATCTAAATATGTGTCCTATTCTACTTATTCAGAGTAAAATACAAATACATGCACTAAATATCCAAAGGGTCTTCAAGTTGTAGTAGTCCATGTCAATTAATGTTTCTTTTGACTTACTCTTTTGGGTTGTTCAAAATTTTTACAGATACATGCATCAGTTGTTCAAAACTATTGTGGATCTCAGGTGTTGGCTTGCTTATATTTGATGACCTTTGAACTATGCTGCAATTGAGCTGCCCATTGATAGAGCACAAATGTGATTTATGCTCAAAGGCACAGATTCCACTAGACTGTGGACTACCTGGGGATGGTTTGGCTAAGGAGGGACTGAAACTGGTCATCTTAGGCTGATTTTCCCCTATCATAAACTTTCAGACTGCAAACCAAACAATATAGTGTCTAATGGCATTCCCTGAAGAATTCAGTCTTGAAGGGGGATGGGAAACAGTATAAGCAGCATATGCTGAAGATAGCTGAGGAAGGGATTTTTGCATGTTAGAAGCTTTTCTTCATCAGTAAACCGTAGAATGCACTTTGGAGGAAAAAAGGCTTTGGAGATATTGAAGACGTCTCATCCAGGGTACCCAAAGAGTGCAGCCATTCAGCCCAGAGCGGCAGGGCAAGGGACTCCTGGTGAGCAATGTTCAGAAGTTGACCTAAATGGCTTTCTTCCCAGACATCTAATACATCCACCCAGTGTGAATTTGATGTGTCACCTCGGTGGCATGTACACCAGCTTCAGGGTGGGTGGTTCTGCAAATTGGAACTTCATTAATTTCTTTGATATATTTGATATGAAAAATTTCATGGAATTTGAAATCAATTGGCATTATTACAAGAACTTGCCACATTTTCTGTGTCATGAAAGAGAAGCCGGGGCTGTTAGATTCGTTAAAAATCATTTCTAATGATCTAAATTTTTCAGAGGTTGTGAAAAGGATGTTAAATGTTTTATCACCTTTCTGTTTGAGCAAAGTTTTTCCTTGATGGCAACTTTCAAGAATTGGAAGAGATCATCATTAAAAGTATTAATAAGGAAAGCCTATGAACATTTGGAGCATAAAACCATATGTAAAAAATTCATAGGAACAGAAACACAATCTAATTTCTTATTTAAATATTTTATTTTTAGGTTTTATAAAGTATACGTTTAATATTTTCTTAATACTTGATGATTATTTTCATACAGTTAATTAATATGGCTATAATATTTTGGCAAGTCCTATCTGAGAACCCCACGTTTTCTATAGTTTTCCCAGTACATTTACAAACACTAGAAGATTCTCTGAGTATTATTTAGGTAGATAGTAAGATAAACTCTGAGATAAGGCTCAATGACCTCTAATCTACTTCTGGTACTATCCCCTCTGTGTTGGTAAGAGCCCATTGCTATGGCAAAATACCTGAGATAATACACTTAAATGGAGGAAAGATTCAGTTTGGCTAAATCCAATCAATCCAAGGTCACTTGGCCACATTGCTTGTAGATCTGTGGTGAAGCAGAACATTTTTGGGGGAGTATCTTAGTAGAACAAAGCTGCTCACCTCATAGTGTTTGAGAAGCAAAGAGAGAAAGGAGGGACTGGGGTTCCCAAGACCCTTCCAAAGTTACATTTCCAATGACCTAGCTTCCTTCTAGTGGGCTCTACCTCCTGCAGATTCTGCCATCTCCTCATGTGACCACAAACTGGTTTTAATATCTTTAGAATATGGATCTTTGGAGGACATTTAAGGTGCAAAATTTCATGCCCTCCCTTTAACTGAGGGTAGAGTTATGAGTTGCTTCTGAGCAATGTAATGTAACAAACAATGTCACCTTTCAAGTCATGTTATTTTATTTGGAAAAAGTGATAAAATGCTATCCCATAATTATTTTGTGTTACGTATTACTCCATCTTCCTAGGAGACTTGCTCTAGATGTTCACTGTTGTGGTGGTGGTGGTGGAACTGGGGATTGGACCCAGGGGAGTTCAAACACCAATCTATATATCCTGCCCATTTATTTTTTATTATTTTGGGACAGCGTCTCACTAAATTGCCCAGGCTGGCCTTGAACTTGTGATCGTCCTGCTTCAGCCTCACAAGTAGCTGGGATTATAGGCATACACCACGTTGCCTAGCTCCCATTTTTGTTTTAATGAAGTAAGCTGTCATGCTATACAAGTAACCATGTGGCAGATAGCCTTGAGAACTTGAATAGTCTCTGAGAAATGTGCACACCTTCTAGAAAGACTAGGAGCTACAGGTGGCTTCTAGCTGACATCCAATAAGTAGCTGTGGACCCGAGAACCTTTGGACACAGGAATCTGAATTCTGTTAACAACATGGAAGCAGACTCTTCTTCAGTTGAGCCTTTGGACACGCCAGCAATCTTATAAGGATCTGACCAGAGTACCAAGCTAAGCTAACTCTGATATGAGAGTGATGGTTGTTTTTATGTACTAAGTTTGTGGTAAGTTGTACATGATGATAGAAAATTAACACAGTCACATTTTGATTCTAATTAGAAAAAATTGCACTAAATATTAATTGCCTATAGGCAAATCATGTACATCAATACCAATAATATATTCTATTAAGTAAAGATAATTTAATTTGTGCTCATCCCTCATCTACTAAGTACATGAAACATCAGCAGTTCACAAGACAATGTGCACCCATGTGTTTGTTGACATCTATTAGGATTGTATTTCAATAGTCTATGCATCAATTCTGATTGTTCTTTCTTTCTAATCCCTGTTGCCCAAAGTTCTATCACTATTTCTTTCCCTAAAATATGTTTCACTGGTAACAATCTCTGTCATCCTAGTGACTTTTACTGACCCAAATAATCAGTTCTATAACCACTGGTCTTTTCCATTCCAACATGAAGACCACTGAAGATTGCAACAAAGTTCTAGTGCATGTTTTCTAACTTGAAGTACAATAAACAAGCAATTGCTTATGTTTAAGTATGATGCAGGATGATTCTTTGTCAGAAGGGTTATATGGAAATGCTACAACCTAACTTCTTTAGATATGAATTAAGAATGACATAGTTATTTGAGGTTATGGTTACATACGTAAATGAACTTTTTTCATAGGCCACAAGTAGAATGGTTAGAATAGAATAAAATCCTAGCTGCCATGTTTTTGAACAGTGGTTTTAAATATGTGAATTGAGGACCATAGGAGATCCTAAACATTCTTTCACATATCAAAATTATTTTCTAATAATAGCAAGAAGTTGCCACAAGTCTAAGGGCATATTTAGAAATTTTATAAAACTATGTTTGGAAGGCAGATTTAAAAATATTTCCTGGATGTGGCCTTTTATCATTGTCTCCCTAAATATTAGGATGATTAATTTCTTAGCAAATCTAGTGAGGCTACATTTACTTTCTGTTTCCATCTGCCTCACTGAAAAGTGAAGCTAGTGTACTTCATGGATGCACAAATGGATTTGTGTTTTTTCCAGTAAACTTCTTCTGCCATTTGACCTTCATTACTGTTGTTTTCAGTCCTGACCTTTGTCATTACATCCATGTTCTCCATGGGTCAATAGAGTTTCTTTGCAGATACTTTCTCTTCTGTATTATATTTCTTAAGTGAAATGCAAGGTAGAGATTCTCGGGGGAAAGAAGTGCTTCCCATTTTACTGAACTGTCTTTGTTTTTCTTTTTGATTTTTACATAAGTTTCTTACTCTCAGGATGGGTGAGTCATAATTGAGTCAAGCTTCCACAATTTTCTGAACCAATACTGACCGTCAGTCCTAAGCCTCCATTGTTGAGTCTAGGTAATGCCCAATTTCTTCCCATATGGTTAATGACTTCTCAGGAACTTCAATGCCACCTATGAAATTTTCTCTTTTATGGCAAATGAGTAGTTGTTATGGGTCAAGCATAGAAACACCAGGGTCAAAATGCAGCTAGAGAAATTTTTTAGATTCTAACATGCTAAATGAGTAAACACATATGTTCTGAAGATTCATGTCACCAAAAAATAAGAGTTTTAAAATCAATTTATTTGACCCAAGCCCATCATTTTATTTCATGCTCCAGTGAACCTAATTTTAGATCTTTTCTGTTATTTTTTTTCCTTGAACCTAATTTCAGAGACAGGAAACTTTGTTAAAATTTTGTCATTAGTACAAACATTTTCTGTTTTTTTTCTTTTTTTTTTTCTTTTTAATTTATACCATTGTCCAATATCTTAATTTAAACTTCTTGGTGGTATTCTACTTTATCCTATGAATTCCCTCTATCCAAATCCATGCTTAGGTTAGAATAAAGCAACCATAAATTTTACAGTAAATTTGAATTCTGAGTTTTTCTCCAGTAGATCATCCCTTTTTTTCTCCAGGATGTAGAAGAACAGGTGAGCTAGAAAAAATAATTCAAAGATATTATCATTGAATGCATCCCTACCTGAGTCTTTACCTTGACTCTACAGTTTATCAATGCTATTTCCATTACACCTTTGACTTCTATAATATAAGAGATTGCTTATAGCTATATTTTCCTAATTATTTTGTAGACCTTTCCCTCTCTATCTTTTTTTGGAGCCCACGACTCTATGCTTAACCTGCTTCTCTTACTTCTTCACCTTCTTCATTGTGAATTACATCAGCTCCATCTATAGCCATGAAGTCTTTTTGGCTTACTCATATCTCCTCCAGGAACTCCATGACCTAACATCTCACAGCTATTGATCCTGTTTTACTATCTGAATTCAGCAACTGTGCCACAGACTCAACAAATCCAAAACTGTATCCAAGCCAATGGTTTTGACTCTAGGTGTGAACCTCTGTGTGTGTCTGTCTCCACGTCTGGCCTTTGACAGTGCTGCTTCCTTGACAGAGGTACTCGCCTCCTATCATCCAACTATTTTCTCCTTTCTGTTTTCCTGGTCTTGTTTTAGAAATTGCATCTTCCCAAACACCTTCTTTGATGCTCCCTGAGTGGGTTGTCAGCAGCTTCCATTCATTCATAACACTCTGCACTTATTCTATCATTTCACTAATAACCATGAAATATAATTACATGTTTGCACTTTCATTTTTGTAAAATGCATTTACATTTTGCAAATGTAGAATCATAGGAAGCAATTTTAAATATGTGCTTAAAGAGTGGGTGCTTAGATGTATATTTTATCCTTAGGTGTCGTAATTTATGATTCTAGAGTTATAAACAAACATTAAATCTTGTCAAATCTGTTAAATATCTTTGGAAATTGAGTTCTAAGATATAAAGTAATTTTAACTTTGATCACTCCTCCTTGAGTTTGTGACAAAAACTGAAAGTGACCAAGATGTAAGACCAAGTTGCTCCAATGTTTTTTCACATTAGAAGGCTGTTTCATACCAGAAAGACATAGATAAACATACATTAGTCCTTTTATATGACACTTATGCATTTTAGAATCACAGCATCATACTTTATATTCATAAGTGTATACATGGGTGTCTATCAAATGGACAAATTCACATACAATAAGAAGTTTTCCTACTATACTTTTCCTTTAATATTTACTAAAGGTATTCAAACTTGTATTTCAGCTAGAAGATAAGAAATGTGAAAATTGCAAGTTTTGTTTCTTGTTCAGGCCAACTTTCAGTTATATTTATTTTGATGCACAGAGGTTGTATTTCTCTACATCCACATGGGAAACCATTAATTGCATATTGTCATTACACTAGAAGAGCCAATGGTGCTGTTATCACAGTCATTGCCAGCTCATATTGTGATAGAATTATACTCAGTATTTCTAATTAGCTTACTCAGTGAGGACCTTTCCATGCTATTATAGAATTAATTCGTTTATTATGATAAGGACAAAATTGAAAACCTTGGTGATTGAGATGGAGTTACCCAATCATTGGATCATTGAATTGGTATTCAGAATTAAATTGGTGAGACATTTTCCTCTCTCCAGACCTCAAATGACTCCTAAACTTTGTATCTCATTATCATATGAGATAATGTCTGTAAGGAATTTGATTTCTTGAAAAAGACAAAGAAGAGTAGGGTAGAAATCTATTATGTATATGAGAGTGAGTTGATTCAATGATGAATATGTAACCTCTCTCACTCTAATCTTGAAACAAATTACTGTGTCCTCAATCACCCTTTAAGCTCTTTTGCCTAACATTTTCTTTTTGCTTCTTCTTACCATAACACTGATGATTTAGAAACTTGCTTTCAATAATTCATTCATATTTGTACTTGACAAATAATATTTATGAAGTTTCCAGGAAACATAATAGGTGTAGGATATATTAATTACAAACAAGTTTTTTTTCTCGTCTATGTACTCCCAATCTAGTAATGGAGCTAAGCCATTAAAGACCATCAATTACTATAGTCTATTTGAAAAGAATTACTGAAATGAATAAAGAAAAATTCTGTTAAACTTAGGAAGAAAAATTTTATCCTGTTGGGTAGTTTTGCAAAATTCCATGGGGAGGAATAACCATAACTGGACTATTTCAAAGGGAAAGATGTATAACCAGAAAATATTTCAAGATGAATAACAGAAATGAGGGATCTCTAAGAGAGAGCATAGGCAATCTCAAATAATCTTTGATTATTGAAATATAATAAAGTCATGACTTATTGAAAAGATGAAAAAGAGATGATCGGAGAGAAGTCATGTAGAGCCTAAAATTTGCCAGAAAAAAAAAAATAATTTTGAACTAATTGGTAAGAAAATGTGAAGAGTTTTGAAGATCTTATTTAAAAATGTACAAATCTAGGATGTGTTCAATGTGGTGGAGTATGTATACTACCATGAACCTAAAACTGACAAGTGAGGATTCCTAAGGTATAGAATATACCTTATTGATTAAATAGGTGAAATTTGGTCAGTCACTGAATGGCACAGTACAGTTAATGTATTGCAATACCCTGTCTTCAGAAATGACATGTGTAAGATAGAGCAAGAAGAGAGTGTTCTTCAATCACGGATGTCTGTATTCTTCAGAAGGCAGGTTACATGGTTATTTGTAATGGAAACACTTCAAGTACATCTGAGTAGATAGCAACTTAGCAACTTAAGCCAGAATCTTAGAAATGACTCCTCCCTATCAGAAGATCACAGAATTTGTTCTGCTCTTCATCTCTATTTATGTTATCATTACCCTAGTCTGCTTCATTTTTATTCCCTGAAAAAGCACAATGGAGTCTCTAAACTGCTTGATTAGCATCCACTCTCTTCTATCATCCATTTACGTTCCATATGCAAATTAAAATATATCACTCCCTTGCTTAAGTACTTCATTGATTTCACTTATAATAAATTACAAAATGCATCATGTGGCCCTAAATCCTTTCATAATGTGTCCCCGGTCTATTTCATTATACTCATTGATACCTATACTGTATCACTTAATTCCTTCTTCAGCTGTGGTGACTTTTTAGATGTTGAAATACATCTAAATCTTTAGCTTATGGTATTTATGCAATTGCTTCTGTGTGTCATATACTCAAATTTATTTTTTCTCTTTCCTCATCTGGGTTTGAAAGCAGGTTACATAGACAACAGCATCAGACTCCAATTTAAGAAATAAAACATACCTTATTTTTTAAAAAAATAAGAATGATGGTTGAAATGCAAGGAATTTTTTACCCTGAGTCCCACCCCCCATCAAAAATGGAGAGTCTAAAACACATCAGTCCAGCAGAACAGTCAACCTCAATCCCCTCTTGCTGCCAAGCAAGACATGCTACTGTGGAAGTTATGGTCCTGTATAGCAAATCATTTTTTATACTCCACACAAGGAGGAAAATCTTCCCTGACAAAGGAGGTTGGGTAAAAAGTACTGGAGCATATTTAGTCATGATAGAGACACAATCATTTCCCTGCATTGTCAGGATTACCTTAAGGGAGTGGGTAGAGATTGAAAAGTATGTTTCAGTGCTGAGTTACCCGCAGTGTGCTTCCAGTTCTGTGTGATTTCCTCAAGGAAGCTGTTCCAGATCCTTCAGTATGTGGAAGCTTCTGTAGAAATCTCAGAATTTTCAATTTGCTCATTTGTGCTGTGAGTTTTTAACAGAGTACTTGAACTGCATTGTTTCTCACACTCTGATCACAGGACAATTTCTTCTCTGAACATTTTGTATAATTACTGATACAAAGAATACACCTTGAGAAATACTGCTTTATGAGAACCAACTGTGTAAGCAAATTGCTGGTGCAAACTTCATGGCATGATTAGCATTGCTGTATCCATTCACCATATGGCATAGCGGTCTGTACAGGCAGGATTAGGGACAGTGACAAGAAGCCCCAACATTCCTGTTTCCACTCTGAAGTGGCTCAATAATTCAGACTTTACCATATCAACACATGGGGGACTTTCTAAGATTACTGGGAAAGGGGAAAGAGAAGAGATAATACAAGAGCAATTAAATACTTTGGCCAAGGAAAGATAAAATGTCTTGTTTACTCACAGACCACTTGGGAGGCGATTGACTTCCCTACCTTCCAGGGTTGCATGGGTGATCCTCTACATACCCAAGGACTAGAGAAGAACTGATGATTATGATATCATATGTGGTATTTGAATCAACTGTTACTTAACAGTGTCTGTCAACCAAATTCAGAGGAGAAAGACCAGATAAAAACTTCATCCTGTGTTGTTCTTATGGCTTGCAATTAAAGATGCCTCAATTTTAATAAATCTTGTTTTCCATTCACAGGCTAGGACGGTATTAGAGACAGTTTGAAATAGCAGTTTCTCTTGGCCCTATTTGACACTCTTTACCATCATCTGAATTCTCTTTCTAGGATATAGGTATTTGAACATGGGAATAAGCTTACCCCTGCTGGATGATTGGATCAACATCAACATAATTGATTTTTGATTGACCAATAGCAACAGGAATTAAAAGTTTAATACAGAAAACCCCTGCAGATTCTCAGGCACGAAAGTTAAAATGAAAAAAAAAAATCAGATAAGAGAGAGGAATGGGAATATAGGAAGCCCTGTCATGAAATACTAATAAGAAATTGATATTATAATATGGCATACTTATGCAAGAATATATATAATTATGATATAATTATACTACTGCTGTGGAGCTTACACTATATTCTAAGCACAGCACTTCCTTAATTCTAAGATGCCATTGTTTTACAACTTATTATGTATTTGGAAACAGTTTATAAAAAGAAACAGTTCACATTAACTGTGTTTATAAAAAGCACAGAGATTTTAGAAAACTGAAAACAGAGATATAATGTAGGTCTCAGTATATTGAAGTCAGAGTCATCTGGATTCCTGTTTCTTATGCAAAATGCTTTCTTAGTTGTATTATAATTTTTGTGCACTTTGGGTCAATGTTTATTCATAGGACTATTGAAGCAAATTAGATAATAGAAAGAAAATTATTATATATTACCTAAATAGAAGACTTACATAGATTTGATTCTTGCAACTAAGAGTATCATTAATAATCTTATTTAAACAAATGAGGAAATAGGTTTGAATAAAATGATTCATTTGCCCAATTTTACAAAACATATAAGTGGTAGGACCAGAGTTTTAACCTAGTTCAGCCTGACTCTGTAAACCTCTCTATGTTTTTTGTTTCTGTTCACCAGGTTGAAAAAAAAAAGGCAATTTAGAAACAATAGTCTGAAAGTGCTTTGTGAATATAAGGCAGTGCCCATAGACCACCGCCCTGTCTCTTAGGGACTAAATGCATGTGTATTCATATAATTCAGTCAGAATTGCAAGAATAAAAATATTTAATTATTATTTCAACCAATTTGTTTGACTAAAGTTCTAGGGTGAAGATGTTAAAAACTGACAGCATCTTTAGGTCAAAGGATAATTATAGCGAGAGATTAATTTAGTTGCATCAGAGGAGATGCACTTCAGACACTTGTCTGGTGTCAGCTGCGATATTTTCCACTTACTAATGAAAATCAACTTTTCCCTAAGAAATAAATAAAGAAATATAACATAGCAGTCCATCAAAAGAAAAAAGTTGATTTTTAGCTGGAGTAGATTTATAATTCTTCCTGTTGTAGGATTAAAATCTAAACTATTTTTTCTTTCTTTTTTTAAAACAAGAACTTCTTGCCTAATTCTGTCTGCCTGTACATTGTCATCTAATCCAGATATGCTCTGCAGAACTATCCCACTGGGCAGAGATGCTCTCCAGCCTGAGAAATGGTCATAAGTTTTCTCTGCTTTCCATTAGGACAATGTCTCCCAAGCAATGGCAGTGTCGTGATAATAGGAAATTACTATTGTCTATACGGTTCTCCACAGTTTCTAATTTCAATTTATGTCAAGTTAATTTTTTTTTAATCCATATATTTGAACCACATTGTTTTGGCCCTTTTAGTTTTTAAAAACAACGGTATGCAACATTGTATTACAAAGAATGAAATGTGTGTGGGGAAAGATTCATTTTGAAATAATCTTACAGAAATTCTGAAACACCCTTTAGCATCTTATTTACAGGAACCCAAGGGTGAAATTTTTACTTTGCTATGTGAAAGTTAAAACTTTTACCTATAAAACATGCTGCTCTTTTATCATATGAATTTTTACAAACCATATATATATATTATATTGATAAATGTATATATTAATCTCCTTCATTATCATGGATTCATGTAACTGATAATGTCTCGTACTTGTCTTGGGCCTTCTCAAGGGACACTGTGTTCAAGAATCAACTTATTTAAAATGCCTTTCCTGATCACTAATATCAAGTGCCACTACCCACTTAGTCCTAGAACCTCCTTTCCCTCTTATCCTGTATTTTTCTCTTTATCATTTATTGTCAATGACCTGTTGTACATATTTTTATTATTTATCTTCCTACACCAATATAAACCCCAGGAGCCCAAGGATTTTATCAAAATTCTCACTACCTTATACGTAATAGGAAGCACCTGGGATAGGGTAACATCAAACTAAATAAAGGAATTCAGCAACAGCCTGCGTGGTCTCCACCCTGCTCTGACCTAGCTGGGGCTGCTCCTCTAAAGCCATCGCTCCCTCTGTTCTCAGCAGTTTCATCCCACTCTGCTCCTGTGCAATAGAGGAGCAAGTCCATTGGTAAGTAGTAATTGGATCACATTTTAAACAATTTGGTCCTTACCCCTTCCCTCAGTGTGGCATATATCTAAACAGCTCTCCAGGGCCACTTACCCAACACTTTCCATTAAATAGGGAAGCAGCTGGTCCAAAAACATCCCCAAATTGTACTGGTATCATTCCAGTTTCACTCTACATTGGTTTCCCTACCTGCCTACCAACTCTTCTTGCATCTTTGTTTCCTTTGGTATTAGGGCTGCTTTTTAGCTCATTGTCTCTTGTCTCTTTCTCATGAACTTCTGCCTGAATTTGTCTCACCAACACATTTTCTAACTTTAACCAGTAACTTGGAACTCAGTCCATCCCACTGGATGACTCTGGTAATTGCCTTGACCAGAGTTCAGACTTCTAACTTAACTCTGGTCTCACTATATCCACACACATCCTTTGTGCTTATCTAGGACAACTTACCTTTGTAGCCCTGTTCACCATGACACTCAGTTGTCATCATCTCCTCTCCCTATCAGACAATGCAGGCCATGTTTTCTTGCTTGTGTTCACTTTAACAGTATTCTCTGCCATCATTATTTGTCTTAGACCCCTTGTCTCAGAAGGAAGGAATACAAATCGCAAATCTTGACACTACTGCTATTGCTACCAAACCAAATGAGAGTAGCAACAAAAATGTATATTAAGATCACAAAACAAACCACAAAGCCATATCCCATTTGTCTGCATTTAGTAATGAACTGAAAATTGCTGGTATATTTTAAAGTCTCTTCTTTAAATCACTTGATTAACTTTTTACTTGACTAAAGTTTCATTGCACCTTGATTTTGTCTGCCGATGTTGCACTGTTGTAGACCAAGTTAGATGGGTCTGCTCAAAAGACAAGAAGCTTCAGCTTCCTATTTCTATTTCACAGTATTTTACAATATTTTCTATTGTGTCTAGTTGTTCTTCAACAGAGTTTCCTGATTAGTAAACGAAATTGTGGGATGGGAATATCTTCACAGTTTGGGATACAAAGTGACAACAACTTGGGAAAATTTTGGGGAATGATTTTAAATGTATAATAATAGCTTTATCACTTGCATGACTAATTGGCAAAATTACTGGGCTTCTTACTAGACTAACTTGATGTGGGGGCAGGAAATGCAGCAGAGTGACAATTCCTCAAGCAATGGAAATATGAAGGCCTAAAGAACACATAAAATTTGTAGAAAATTTCTTCTATATGCACTATCTAACAGCTATTGTTAGAATAATGGTAAAGTAAATATCAATAGAAAAATTAGTATAGTTTGGCATTACCTTAGTAAAAAATGGCCTAGGAATTATAACAAAGATGTTTTAAAAATTAATTTGGTAAATAATGAAAGTATTTACAGTGAAATCGAGATTAAAAAGAAAAATAACGTTCAACATATTTTCAGAAGAAAAGGAGTTAAAGAACTTCAAAGTAATGATAGAGAAAAATATGAGTTAGGTGGAAAAGGAAGACTAATCACAGAAAAGTAACTGAAAAATATAGATACTGACATTAAATGTAGTACATTATGAATCTGACCCTTCGAAATCAAACTTCATTCTGTTGTCTTGTGTGATAGTACTTAAAATTTTTTAAATAAAGGAAAGAAGTGAGAACTCTGAAAAAGAGGTACGAGGGAAAGAGGGATTTTAACATTGCCTAAGAGCCAACACCAGCAGAAACATTTCTCTATTGGTGTTTTTACACTGAGTATCACATTCAATTCCTCAGCTGCCATGTTGTAGAGCAATTTATTTTACAGATGAAGTCCTAATATTAGTATAGTACACCCTTCAGAGATTTTTAGAGTCTCTGGAATCATCAAGGTTATGTAAACGGCCAAGATATTTAAAGTGTCTTTTAGAAAAAGTTAATTCATTACTTGGGCAAAATGAAGGGGCATGTGATTCAGCCTGATGTCCTAGATTTTCTTCCTTTGTTCTTCTGCAAGCTCTTCCTTGCAGTTCATTACTCTCAAGGTTCTGGAATCCGGGAGAATATATCCAGTAGTTAATTGAACATCTTTTATTCTCAAATATTTAAACCACTACTTCCTGATCCAGAAACTTCTCATCAGCACACTTGTCCTCCACTATGACGCATTTAAGAAAGCAGGGTCGCCACCATCTCACAGTTCAAGTTACAAGGTCAATCTCTTTCCTTACCACCTTACAGTCACATTTAGTATTGTCAGTTCTTACCCATTCTTCACAATTTGTTTTGTTTCGCAAACATTTTCTTTGCATTCTCACAATAATTTCCCTTTTTATCATGCCAATCTCATACTTAAAAAGAATTAAAACCCTCAAGAACTCTTGTATTCTTCATCTATTTCACCCTCTCCTCCCTCTTTACTTTGACTGCAAAAACTCTTAATAGAGTAACAATTTGACGTTTTTGTCACTTTTATAAAACCCATCACTGGCTATACAGTTATCTTAGGATAAAGCAAAACTCGTCTATGTCCATTTTTTTTTTAACTTGAGGTGACTATAGTATCACCTACAGTTGTAGAAATAATGCAGAGGTCCTGAGTACTCTTACCCAGTTTCCCCCAATGCAACCATGTCTAGAACATCCCAACTAGGAAACGGATATTGATACAATCACTTTTAATCAAGACCTTCATGATGTGAATTCTGTGTATCACTTCCAGCATCACCTTGTGCTAAACCAACTCTCACATATTCATTTAATTATAACCAATAATTATACTTTACATTTACAGTTTATTTTAAAAATTTCATGATGCTTTTACATCTGTGGTCCTGTTAGATTCTTAGAGGAATCCCATGATAAAGGAAAACAAACATCAACACAGTCACTGTTTGATGTAGGAGCATGGTATGCAAAGTTCATTGTTCAATTCAGAATCACAAGTCAGTTGGTGACACCTGCCAGAAATGCTACAATATAGAGAAGTTGATTTCTATCAATTTTGGGGGCAGCAGGGAGCATGGGGGTTTTAACCCAGGAGTGCTTTTCTACTGAGCCACATCCCCAGCCCCGTTTATTGTATTGTATTTTTATTTTCAAGCAGGTTCTCACTAGATTGCTTAGGATCTTGCTAAGTTGCTGAGGCTGGCCTTGAATGTGTGATCCTCCTGCCTCAGCCTCCTGAGTTGCCTGGATTACAGGTATGTGCCACCACACCCAGTTGTAGATACCTATTATCCACTTAGACCTCTATGTACATTATATCATAATGAACAAAAACACTCTATGAAGGAACTATCCTGAAATATAAATTTGTATAGCCTAAACTGTAGCTCAGTAATTTACATTAAATCACATTACTATTTTCTGACACTGTCTACCCTTTCTATTATCAGCTCTTCAAAGTCATGGAAACTTTAGCCCCATCTTTTCCACCTGTGGAAGAGTTGAATTATTCCTTGGAAGTTTCCATAAGAAGCTAATTCTTTCTGCAAAAATTTTCTACTTTGGGCATCTAAGAAGGTAATTAAGAACTTGAAATTTGAAGGAGTTTGTTGTTTCATGAGTCTTCTCAGTGTTTGGCTCCAGTCTCAAAAAAGGTCATTTGGAGTAAATATAATTGCTTGCGACCAATTTCATTTTAAGGCCTTAATTTCACTCTCATGAAGGGATGATGCGCCTAAAGTTCTCATTTGCCTACTAAGAATTGGTTTTAAGAAAGCAAGAGTACACAAAAGCATCAACTAAAAAGGAGTGGCAAGATGTAAGCTGTGGATTCTTTCCTCCTAACTGCAGTTTTACTTCCACAAGTTGCTACCATAGAGTTGTAAAACTGCTTATTTATGTTAGAAACTGTTGCCTTCTGTATAGGAGGCAGATGGCATTTTCTTGGCACAGCACAGAGTAGATTTGCAGAATTAGCAAAGGGGGAAGGCAACAGAGATGGAGACAGAAATGCTTTTCCATGACACTTCTACCAGCAACAGCTGCCATGGGCTGCAGTGGACGTGGCATGGGAGCTCTGTTCCCCATTGAAAGAGTGAAGGCCTCTAGAGATTCCACTACCAATTGCAGAAGGAGAAGCTCACCCCAATCTTTATCTGAAAACTGTATACAGTTCAGAGGAAACTCACAATGAGATGCAGGCAGTTTTGCCTGCTACCCCATGCTGATGTGGGAATTAAATGAAACAACCTACAGGAGTAATGAGACCCATCTCTCCTATTTCGTTTCATGTTCCATTGTTTGAATTAAATTTAATATATAATAATCACTAACTGGAAACCCTAAGTCCGTGCCTGGGTTCCAGACATGCTCTGCTTCAGATATAATTTTAAAAAGCAATGATTTGTCACTATTGAAAAATAAGTTTCCATAGAAACATCTCCTTGAAGAATCCCAATGCCAAGTCCTGACATGTTGAAGCTGAGACAAGGGAACACACTCTGGAGTGTCTCAATTACCTCGTCCACTGGAGTGCTCAAGCTGATTTTTAATCTTAAATCAGAGAGCATGTGATGATTTACAGACATTTAAATGACAAAAGAACATGTCAGGCTATGATGAGTTCTGCTGTGTTGGGGAGAATGCTAGTTGCTAGATTTCAGGAAGAAATTATGTAGCAGGGGAGTATATTTTCTAGGCCCAAAGGTGACATTAGGGATACTGTGGCCTGTAAGTTGTGGCCAACAGAATCCTCAGCACTTAGGCAAAATACCTACATATGACTTAGTTCTTTAAGTCATGGGAGAACTTTAGTCACTGACAAAGAACTAGATGGAGGAAATATATTGGAAATTTTTAAAGTACCTTGTTTTCTCCGAAACTGTAACTGAGCATGGATTTAACTTCAAATATTTAGCAACATGTTCAAAACAGTTCCTCTCCTTCTCCCCAAAATAACACCATTTTGCATCTGTCTGTCATTATATGTGAGGCAAATTCAAAGCAATCTCCAAGCGCTTCATTGTATTCTTTCCTTTTCCTCAAATACAGTTAGTTTAAGGACCAGGTAGAGTACCTAGGTAGTTTAGAAAAGCTCCTGGTATTTAGAAACAATATATTTTGTTTTTGTTCTTCCCAAGATCAGTTCAACCCAACTCTAAGAGGAAGCTGAAAGCTGTTTGGTGAGTTGCTCTATCCCCTTCCTGCAGGGCTTTCTGGAGGAGCCTGGGTATCAGGGTTGCTAAATAGACATGTGTCCTGGAGACTAAATGTGAGCTAAATAAAAACACAGCAACAGGGAACCAGGCTTCATTTGTGCTCCTTTGAAACGTAAAAATAACACCCAGTGTAGTCCAGGATTCCTGAATGCTGATCACAATGCATAAAATAAAAGGCACAGTCCAAATGAAAAGCCTGTTGTTCTCAAAGACATATTCCATAGCTGTGCAGTCTGAACAGTTACAGAATGCAGGGGGCCTCCTACCTCCTTTTTTCTCTCTGTCCTCCTGGGGCAATAGAGTGCTTGAATGCAACCTTAATTGGCCTGTTCTGACTTAACAGGGCCATCTGCTGTGGCTTCCAGGGTGTCTCTTGAGTCTCTGCTCTCTTCCCTGAGCATGGTGTGGATTCTTCATTCTGTCTTGCCTGTATCAGCTCCATGCTAAATTTCTCTCTATATATATTCATTTCATTTTAGCAACTTTTTTTTTCTAAAAGATTTTTTTTTAAGTCACTACAATTTTTTTAAGGCATTTGTGCCAAACATTTGCATTTGCAGGGTAGGGAAAAAAAAAAAAAAAACACTTAAAAAGAAGAAAACTCCAAGAAAAACATCAACAAAAAACCAAAACAAAGGAAAAACAATATAAAAAGGATACACAAGCATAAATTTAGCTCAGAATGTAATTTGTACGTATTAGGAAATTGATTTTAAAATGTATTCCACCTCCTTAGCAAACACATGGCACTGACAAAATGAATATTGTTAGCTATCAGAGTCTGACTTCCACTATTGGAATCGGTATCTTGAAACAACCAGTTTCACTGTATTTTATTTTGACTGAGTTATGGCTAATGTGTCCTCCCAAAGTCATTGATATTGCCCAAGTAATTGCAGAGTGTACTTTCAAATATTCTTTCCATGTTCCAAAACATTGCACATTGCACATACATGGCTTGACTTTATTTCTGGAAGACCATTGTGCATTTGGTGACTGGATGAGATTAAGACCATGGGTGATTCGGTACATCCCTCTCAAAGTCAGGGTGCTAGTAAGCTAGTGAATAATGTTAACTGTTTTGATAAATACACAATACATACATATATATGTATAAACATACTATATATATGTGTGGATAGATGATAGATGGATAGATAGATTGATAGATAGATAGATAGATAGATAGATAGATAGATATAAATAGATATCTCCAGATACCTTCTCTTTGGAAAACATGTGAGTTTTTATTGTAAGTTTGTGATTCTGTGTTTTATAACAAGAACCTAGCAATGAGCTTCTAAAACAAATTTTCTAAGTAATTAGGTGTGCTATGTTACCCATGACTACTAGTCTCATTTCCCCAGATGTTGAAGATTGAACATGGAGATATGCTGAGGCAAGTGCAAAAACCAAGTTTTATTTCAAGTGTTATACCCGACGAAAACAAGATCATCCAAGCGGTTTACCTAAAGCCAAAAGAAGCCTTTATTTTAGCTGGCCATGGACGACCACCCATACACCTAAAAGCAGTGTGCCTGGGGATCCCGCGACAGTTCCTTCATTGCCAGCATTTACAGGGAGGAGAAGGGATTAGGGTGGCTGTAAGGAGGGGAAGGAATTAGGGTGGGGCTGACTCTCCCCCTGATGGTATTTGAGAATCTTTTGGGGAGTATAACAAAAGAATAATAACACACTTCTCCACGGAGAATGGGGCCCAGAGCTGGTGTCCACGGGAGAGGGTGAATCTTGTCTTTTTTATAGTTTCCAGGTTTCTGTTCCTTTAATCCTGCCCATGCAATGAAAAAGCAGGAGAGAGGTAATTCAGGGGTACCTCTCCCCATTGTACACTGTCTGTCCAGAGAAGCAGGAAGGGAGCTGCCTAGGGAATATTCATTAATAATTCCCTGCTGAGAGGAACAGTCCCCCCTGGAGGCAGCTGACTTTGGCCATGAGTGGAGTGGGGGTGGTGGAGGGGAATGTGTCCTGAAGGTATTAACATTCCATTCCCTTTGGATCAGCTTTCATCTTCTGGACCCAACCTGACCTCTGTCTACACTAATTGCTGGACCTTATTCTTGCTCCACCAGGAGGACCTTTTGTCTAATATTAGATCTTTGGCTGTGGTTCCTAACACATAGTTCTGTTCCTTTGGAACATCCTGGGTGAGAGAAGCATATTTTGTTCCAGCGAGGTGATTCCTGGAGGACATAGTTGCTATAAAGACTGAACCATGATGAGAGCTTTGGAATATTCAATCCCATCAGGAGAGAGAGAGAAAGACTGTAGCCTGAGTCAAAATCCTTCAGGTCTATATGATGAAACTTCCACACAACCCCTGAATTATGGGGTTTGGGTTCAGAGAGTTTCCAGTTGGGTAACCCAGGAGTGGACCAGGAAGGTACCATACAGCAACTCCACAGGGAGCAGTTCCGGGACTCCCGACTCTTCCCAAATTTGCTTTATCTTACTGTTCATTTTATTTTCAAAAATATCTTCTGTAACAGATGCTGGAACAAATAAGCAAACTCTTCTCAGTTCTGTGAGTAAATCAAACCTGAAAAGGGGGTCAGAGCAATGTTCAACTTGTACCTATGTGAGGTTACATATGTAATCTGGTATCTACTAGTGATTTGCATCTGAAGTTCAAGGCACATTGTTGGGGCTGAGCCCTTCTTCTGTATTAATTCAAGTCAGTGATAAAACTGAATTGAATTGTAGGACAACCAGCTGGTGTCAGTGGATGGTTTTGGGGAAGAAAAGCCACACACACACACACACACACACATTTTGTTGACTAGAAGTGCTAGTGTGTACTAGGCATGCACTAGGAGAAAACAGGTTTTTTTTTCGTGTTATACACCTGTCAATTTGTAGCAAACTACTCAAACTACAAATTCATTCAGTGTTTTAAAGAGGAAATGGAATGTTTTTGATGTTAATTTGATAAACCTGGAGTAATATATTGAGAGTAATTTCTGCTTATATAGAAAAAAAGATAAAATGTAGAAATAGAGACGTAGAAGTTTCTATATAGGAAAAGAATTTGAAGTTTCATGTTACTGAGTCTTGTCTTTATTACTCTCATTCATCTGATCAAAATTCAGTAAGTAATGTTCATGTTTGACAATATACAATTTCCACACCTTCTTCCAAACTTTTTTTTTTTTTTAAATACACACTTTCTACCCCGGGGGAAAACAAAACAACTCACTGTATCCCACCTGTTTTTCCATATGTTAACATCACGTGTGGAAAATTGTTTGTATTTGTTTGTTTATTCTTTTGGAGAAAGTATAAGTTCTAGATAAATGTGTATTTCACATGGATATGATCAGAAAATCAAGGACTCAAAATGAAAGACTCCTTTGACAAGAACTCTTAGGCAGGAGGAGAAAAGATGCTGCACACACAATGGCAGAAAGCGTTAGAGGATTAAAGTTCTGATATCCAGATATCTACTCTCACGTGAACTGCACAGAACTTGGCACAGAATCACATGCATGAACACAAAAGCAAAAGAAGAGGTCAGGTCTACTGTGATACAAGTGTCAGGGATCTCGCCAATGGCATCATTTTAATTGTTTCGCAAAACTTACCCACACTTTGAGGCCATTTAAGAAACTATTTCAGGTGGTCAAATTAATGATATTGAGCAGTGGATACTGTTTTCTTTGTCTATTAGGAGGAAATGAAAGTACAAAAAGAATTGGTGGGAATCTATCATTGGGACTTTTATTTTTTCATTTTTTTTTTTTTTTTAGTTTAATGTATTTTAATAGGAAACTTGCGGGAACAGCACAGAACACAGACAACATTAAAAACATGTACTTACAACTTCATGTAGGACAACTCAGAAAAGCATAGTGAATGGATGGAATCTCCTGCATGATAAAAATGCCAAACACCATTTAGTTGCTGTCAGTAAGAAATTTACTTGTTTAAAAAAAACAATGCTGGCATTGTCCAGAAAAATCTTAACAGTTCTATTTGTAATTGTTATAGAGTTGAACTGCTGAAAGTTGTTCACATTTTGACTTGCATGATACTTTACATTCCCGCATTTATTAAAAAATCCACACAAATTAAAATGGAAAAACAGCCAATACCTGATTTCTGTCCCCTATTTTCCCACCATAATCATATAATTAGGTACCTTTTGACCCCAAGGACAAAAAATATCTGACGTTCAGAACTACCAATAATAGGAAGAAGAGAAAAACAAAATTGTTTAAGAATGAACTGTTTCCGATCATAGTGAATTCTTTATTATTATTATTATTATTATTATTATTTTTATAGACTTCACTTTGATTCATTGTACACATATGGGTACAAATTTTCATTTCTATGGTTGTGCAAGATGTACATTCATATCATTATTATTAATCATACATGTACATAGGATAATGATGTCTGTCTCATTCCACCATTTTCATACCTTCACCCTCTCCCCCTCTCATTTCCCTCTACATAATCTAAAGTGCCTAGGAAATGGAGATTATCATGCTAAGTGAAATAAGCCAATCCCAAAAAACATAGTGAATTTTACGCATGTTCTCCCTGTAAGAGGCTTGCTGGTTGGATATCTTTTGGCATAGTTGTTACACGTTTGGCATGCACAGCACCCAGGTTGGTGTCTTCAAAAAGGCCAACCAGATAGGTCTCCCTTGCCTCCTGCAAAGCACCATTAGCTGTGCTCTGAAAGCCCAGATCTGTTTTTAATTCCTGAGCAATTTCTCACACCAGATGCTGGAAGGGGAGTTTGGGATCGGAAGGTCAGTGGACTTCTGATAGCCTCTAATTTCACGGAGTGTCTGAGTCCCAGCCTGTACCGATGAGGTTTCTTCACCCCTCCAGTAGAGGGCTCACTCTTGCAAGCGGCTTTTGTAACCAGATGTTTCCTGGGCGCTTTTACCACCTGTCAATTTGCCGGCAGTCTTTGTACTAGCCCTGGTAAAAAGACCTCCTTACTTAGTGCCTTCTCCTTGGGCTGGAGCTGGGCGAGTTAGAGGCAGCGCTGGCGTTAGAGAGCAACAGCAGCGCAGCAGCGGCTTGGGACATTTTTTTTTAAAGAATAAAATAACTGCTTTTCAGTCACAAATCACCTCCAAATGTACCATTTTCATAAGATTACTCCAGTTCACAATGAAGCCTTTCTCTCTTGGGGGGAGCAAAGCTTATTTGAAGTTATTTTCTTTCACTTCATTGTGTAAGTCTGGCTGAAGAACTGATTAGATCACAAGGAAGCCTCTTCGCAATTATTAGTTTTTTCTTTCTATAATAGATTCTAATTTGCTCTTTTTGTCAATCATGAAAATGATTCTTTAAAATAAAAGACTTTATTTTAGAAACTTTTTCATTTATCAGATAAATATATTCAGTCATTTATAAACTACCATTATTTCATTCTTTAGCGTTCATGGATATAATGCATGATGACATATCACAGTCAGCCATGGAAACATGAGACTTTGGATTTCTCAACTGATTTTACTCCTCATCTATCTAGCAGAGACTGCTCTTGAAATTTTACATGCTCTAGACAGGGAAGGCAAGGAAGCCTAATTAAAGCAAAATATTGGGTTCCATTATCTTTTCTAACTCCAACCTTACCTATTTTAAATTTAATTACTTTAACCAATGATGGTGGATTGAAAACTGTCACTCAATTAAAAAAAGAAGCATTTAAATTTGTGTAAGAATTGTTATTTTATTATATAGACTTGAATACGTTTGGAAAGTAAAAATTTCAGTGTTAAATATGTGATTTTAATATTAAGTATTTCCATACTAAATAATTCGGGTGAAGGACTTGATTGTTTTGGACATAGAAAAGAAGGTATTTCTGTGAAAGTGTTAGAGCTGATGAAAATTTCTATCCCTTTAAACTCGTGGCTGGTTCTCTGTCAAGTTTTATGCAAGATTCAGTAACTATGTGGTTACTGAATACTATCTCATCATCTTGAAACCGAGTAAGGGAGCAACAGGTACACAGGGAATGGAAGGTATTCACCTAAAAGTTGTCATTGCTGTTATCTTATCATCTATGTGAGGGAAAAGAGTTTTCTTTCAAAATAAAAAATTAGAACTGAATAAAAGGTAATGACTGCAGTATAGAGCTGGCATTGTCTCGTAGGTACAGAGGGGCAGATAGAGATAAAATTTTATGTGGGTTTCCTTTTTTTGTGTTTGATTTTTGATTTGTTTGTTTGCTTGTTTGCTTTCCTCCTGGAAAAAAAATCGAGAATTTCACAAGTATATGGAAAAACGGTAAGGAAATCAGCCAAAGATTCACAGGATTGTACTGAGAAGGAAGGATCTAATAGTCACCACCATTTTTTCCTTGCTATTCAGTGTCCAGAAAATTTGTCAGAGCTGACTCAATGGCACATGCTTGTAATACCGGTGATTTGGGAGGCAGGGGGTTTGCAGGTTCATGGCCAGTCTCAGCAATTTACTGAGGCACTAAGCAACTTAGTGAGACTGGGGGGTTGAGGATGTAACTCCGTGATAGAGCACCCCTGTGTTAATCCCCAATATCAAGAAAAAATTTCAGGAAGCATCAGGAAAATTAAGGTCATATCAACCAGATACTAGATACAGAAGCAGGCCCCTTCTTATGCTTCTTCCATAGGAACACACTCATGCATCTCAAAAAGAGTTCATATGAGTAAATACAGAATTATAACAATATGTCCTTTTCATATATTTATCTCTCACACCAGGAGAGGGACACCTGACATATGTATTTGTAGTTTTTGGTCTTGATTCCCTGAACCCAGATAATTAAATCATCTTTAAATACCTTACCTGTTTCAGGTAAATTAAAAAATCATAATCTGTCTCAATGGCTTCTCTTTCTTCCCATCTGTTCTTACCTCTTTTCCACTCACTTCACTTGTTGAAGTTGGGCTTCACTGCTGTGAGGAAAGAATGAAGGATGAAATGAAGGATGGAGACAAGATGTTTAGTAGATATAAGCAAGAAGAATCAAAGAAACATCTTTGGACAGACAAAAAAAGAGAAAAATACAAGAAAGAGAGGAGAGGATAGCTTCATTGCCTGCAGAGAGACTGGAAGACCAGTGGCATCCCCAGTTCTGCAGAGCTTTCTGTTGGCTGAGACTCTCATGTCTTACCTTGACCAAGTGTTATGGTTTGGATGTGAGGTGTCCCCCCAAAGCTCACACGTGAGACTGTGCAGGAAGGTTCAGAGGATAAATGATTGTGTTGTAAGAGTCTTAATCAGTGAATTAATCCACGATGGGATGAATTGAAGTGGTAGGAGAAGGTGGGAACTGGGTGTAGTTTGGGGGTACATGTTTGTATTCGGTGAATGGAGTCTCTCTCTGCTTCCTGATCACCATGATGTAAGATGCTTCCCTCTGCAACACTTCTCCACCATGATGTTCAGCCTCACCTTGAGACCCAAGGAATGGAGCCAGCCTTCTGTAGACTAAGACCTATAAAACCCTGGGTCCCCAAACAAAATTTTCCTCCTCTACAGTTGTGCTTGTGGGGTCATTTAGTCACAGCAGGCAAAATGCTGACTAAAACACCAAGCTTTGTCTGCCTTGGGTTCCAATAGATGATCTTGAATATCTTCATATTTCTGCTTATTTTGATCAAGTGAATATAAACAGAATCTTGAATAACACAAACCGGACTTATTTTTATGTGGTTAATAAGAAGTCTAGGAAATGCAGTTTTTATTTGTGATAAGTCGGGAGGTTAAGAAAGGTCTGGAAGAGCTCTTTATTATTTTACATTTTTGTGAGTTCATCAATAGTTGAGAATAAAAAGTTTTAAAAATGACCTACTGTACAGATTTTGGTTTATAACACCATTCTTCAACTAAAGGACTCAGAACTCCTTACATAACTGCTTGTTCTAGGATGGGAACAGGAGTACCTTGTGCCAAAGAGTAAAATAGTTTTTGAAAAAGTCTCACAATGATGGAGATATGATAAGGATGTAGTAGTCAAAGGAAAGAATTCTCAGTGCCCAGGTCTGGTAATTTGAGTAACAAAATAAATTAAAAAGTATTTTACTAGTTGAGTCCATACTAGTGCAAATAAGTGATTGAATAAATAGATATCTGTGTTGAAGCATTCCAAGTAATATATATGAATACTTAACCCTCAAAAAATGCAACCTATGTCCCAATTCCACTACTGTAAATTTCTTATGTTAATTTCCTTCAAAAGGGGACCATATGAAGATAGAATTTAAGTGGAAAATCCTGACAAACACTATCATAGGTGATTGATGTTGACAGCAAGATATGTGAGTTACTGTGACAGCAAGGACCCTTGATATGAAGTGATGCAAATAGCACTTTGTAGTTGTGGCCTTACCATCAAAAATCCATAGTCTCAGTTCAATAATGAGAAAATGTCAGATCAGTTCCAAATGAAGGATGGTCCACACATTACATGACCAGGAATCTGCAAAAGTGTCAAGGTCATGACAAACCAGGAAAGTCTGAGAAACTGTCATGTCAAGATGAGCCCAAGATAATAGGATGACTAAATGGAACATGATTCCTGAATGGGATTCTGGAAGATAAAAAGGGTGTTAGGTAAGAACTAAGAAAATATGAATGACATGTAGACTTTAGTTCATAATCATGCAATAGTGCTGGTTCATTAAATATGACAGAGAAACCAACCACAGTGGTGTAAAATGATAATTATACAAAAAAATTAGGTGTGGAATTAAAGGGAACCCTGTGCAATATTCACAGTTTTTCTATAAATCTACAACTGTTCTCAAAGAAATTTATTGAAACAATCAAATGTACAAATGATTTTTCACAAGGATTGTTCATTTATAATCCCATTTATGGATAGATCAAATCATTTCCATTTAGATTACAGACACACACACACACATACAAACATATACTTGTAAAATTTTGTCTAAAGTTTGGGTGCTGGTCTTGATTATCAAGATGATATATTTGCTTTACAACAATGCAACGTTTTCATTGTTATTATTTTACATTACATTATACTATTGGATTTTGTAGCTCCATTTTCACATCTGTAAAATCATGATTTTAATATCCATTCACTAGACTGCCATAAGAGTAAAATCAAATTGTATTTGTAAGGCATTAGATGGCATTACTAGACATGAAATAAACTATAAATAAATACTTAAGTTCCACTTTTCTGAAGCAATTACATATCGTGATTGAAATGCTTATTGTGTAGAAAAACTGGTATTAAATTGATAACATAATTGAAATGTCTGAAACTCAAGGAAACCATTCTTCACTTATTATTATTATTGTTGGTGTAATATGGAGTTTTATATTTAAGTTGGCTTCATGCTCAGTAAAGAAGCATTATGTCTCTGTAGCTGAGTGCATTTTCTAAAGAGAGTCAGCAATGTCTTCCATTCACAGGACTTTCCATGATGTCACCTCATCACTTCCCATTAAAGAGAAAGATTCCCATTTTTTTCCTTTTAATCTAGGCTGGACTTGGAGACTTGGTTGAACCAGGTGGGGTTTGTCCCAGGTGAACTGGTGAGACTCCCCAGGCTGGCTCAGAGAAGACCAGGCAGCTTCCCCCTTGGGACACTTACTTGCATTTGGATGCAATCCGTCTCTGGGCCAGGCTCCTCTTTAGACCCAGCCACTGGAAGCCCAAGTCACAGGAAATGGTGGGGGCAGTGCTTTGGTTGACAACCTGGCTGAGCCTTTGAATCATTCCAGCCCAAGTATTGGGTGAATCACATATAAATGAATAAAAACTTCAGATGATTTATCTAATTGCTTGAGTCAGTACAACATTTTAATTTCTTAAACTGAAGCTTCAGATCATTTGGACTAGATAGACAAGCTACTCCTCTCCTGCTCCATCTAAAACCCCCTCTAGGTCAGGCATGGTGGCGCACTTCTGCAATCCCAGCAATCTGAGAGGGGGAGACAGGAGGATCACAAGTTTGAGGCTAACCTTGGCAACTTAGTGAGACTCTGTCTCAAAAAACTAATAATAATAAAAAAATAAAAAGGTATGGGGATATACTCAGTGGTAAAGCACCCCTGGGTTCCCTCCCCACTTCAAAAAAGAAAAAAAAGTTTTAAAATCCTCTCCAACAGAATCTGAGGTCCTTGTTTAGCCACTAAATTTAAGGTGGTATTACATACCTATTCATAGCCATATTAGACCTCTATTTTTTTCAGATCATAAATGTTTCTCAGTAAACTTTGGTAACTTTTATTTTTATTTGTTTTCTTTTTTTTAGTTTCTAAATCTCTTAACATGAAAATGCATGTTGTTACACATTAATATTTGTTTCAATTCTATGTGAAATATTTGTTTCCATTTGTCTTTATTAATTTAACATTATTTATTTAATTATTCATTTTTATTTGTTTCATTTATACCTATCTAATCAGATTAAGTAGTTTTTATTATAGAATTTTTGAGATGGTTCTCTGGATTTCCTAAATTTGTAATTGATTGTTGCCAAGTCTTTGGAAAAAGGTGGATCATATTACCTCTTAGAACCTAAGTCAAAAGCCTAGATGAATTGACAGGAAATATGGAGTTTATGTTAGAGAATGGACATAAGAACAAATGTCCTAAAGCCCCACAATTCTCTTCAATAAAATGAAATTATTATCAAATTTCTCTATAAATTCTGGAACACAGTAGGGTATACTTATTTCTTTTGGACCTCAACTATGAATCTCACAGCACATAGAATGGTCCTAAGCAGAATTTTTCCTAACTCTTTACAGTTAGCACGAGCATAATAAAATCACTTACTAGTCATTGCTGAATATACTTAATAGATTTTAAAGTTTTTCAATTCATCCTCTTTAGATTTTCGATTTGAAAAATATTTTCCAAATAGTAATGTTACTTTATAACACTTATTTATTGATTGATTGATTTAGCTATTTATTTTTGCGGTGCTGGGGATTGAATAAGCACTCTACCAAGAGAGCTATATCCCCAGCCCTAAATCTTTAAATATATTGTTATCTTCTTGAATTGTTCAAATTTATTCCCGTATTTGTCAGATCATGATTTTATTATGGAAATCTTCATTCCCTCCTATAATGCAAATGTCTGTAGTTCATTTCACTATCAAAATATAATATTGCTATTGTTTGAAATGCTAAAACATCTTAGCTTTTTTTTTTAATTTAATTTTTTGATTCATTGAACACAAATGGAGTACAGCAATTGTTTTTCTGGTTGTACACAAAGTAGAGTCATCCCATCTGTGCATTCATACATGTACACAGGGCCATGATGTCTGTCACACATACTGTTATTATTCTTAACCCCCAACCTCAACCCCACCCCTCCCTTCCCTCTGTGCTATCTATCCTTTCTCCATTCTTGCCATCATTCCACCCCACATTATGCATCATCATTCACTTATCAGAGAGACCATTTGGCCTTTGGATTTTTGGGATTGGCTAATCTCACTTAGCATAATAGTCTCCAACATCATCCATTTACCTACAAATGCCATAATTGTATTCTTCTTTATGGCTGATATTCCATTGTGTATATATACCGCAGTTTCTTTATCCATTCATCAATATACTTCTTATAACCCTTTCATCAATGTCAGTATGCAAATACTCTTTTTTACCTTCATTCTCATCATTCTAGATAATCATAAATTTGTACCCAACTTATCTAGATCCCAAATCAACAGTCTAAGAATTCGTTCTGAATTGCCAGAGAACAGTTCATGTTATAAAACGGACTTAGGGACCAATGCTGTTAGGCAGAACAATTCTCTTAAATGAAGCTATAACTTCTCCACAACATCTTGAACACAGTGGAGTACATGTCTTTCTTTTAGACCTCAGCTATGAAGAGTAATTTTAAAACATTTCTTTCTTTTGGACCGCAGCTACTACGAAGAGTAATTTTATAAGGTGTTGTATCTGTTAATTAACTGAATTAATAAAGAAAAAGACTAAATGAAATCTAATGAGTTGCTTTGCATTATTCTAGGATCATGTGGTAATTAGAATAAAACAGCCCAGGGATTTGTTGATCTTTTACAAATATTCTTATTTTTCACAAATTTGTGGTTAAAACTCTAGTGGTGTCTTTTTAGGTGAGGAAACATAGAGATGAGTTCTAGCTGCACACTATCAGAAACTAAAGGAAAACTTCTGTCCTTAGGAAAGAAAAATATCAGTGCAAACAAAGACTCCAAACACATTTCTTTTAACTCTTCTAATAATTTGCCTCACTAAGGATCAATTAATATAATCCATTCTACCCGTAACTGAAAATCGTTGATTCTTTTTTTCTTCCTAGTATATTCTCTAGTAACCAACTCTCATGTGTGGTGATAAAGTTCAGAGCCACGCATTAAAGATTATATATGAGTGAGTCTTGCTGGAGTTGGTATAGGTCAGCTGTAATAGACTGAAGGACAAACAAGTCACTCTAACTTATGACTGGCATATGCAAATGGTTCTGGTGTATAAAATATCAGAATTCCTGGATTCCCTGTCATTTTCTTTTCTTTTAGCCTAGTCTGAAGCCCTTGGTTTAGTGAAATTTAAAATGGACTTAGAACATATTGCTCATTGATCCTAAAACTGCATATCTAGTTGACAGTATGATAGAGCCCAGATATAAATTAAATTGTAGTGTTTCAAATTGTTACTGAAAGTGGCATGCCCGACGTCTTTCTTCTTGACCTTTGTACAATAATAAAATATCCTGTCTCTCTGGCATTTTTGCTTTCATAGTTTTCTCTTTTTTAAGCTCCTTAGGGCACTTCTCCAGACCACCTTAAGTTTCCAAATAGAATTGTATGATTTAGGCATAATAGCATCTGACAGTGGTAGAGAAACAGACTTTCTTAAAGAATTTATGGATTTTTCAGAACACTATCTGGGATGCCACCTCTGCCCACATCACTGATTCATGAGTTCATCTTTGGCAAGACAGCTGCAGAATTACTTTTCTATAGAGAACTGATAACTTCTTGAGGGGAAAGAGGGTCAGCCTGTCACTGGGTGAATACCATGCAACATAAAGCCCCAATGCTATAACACTATAAAAAGTCATCAAGTATTTTACAAAATGAGGTTCTTGCAGCTTGGATTCCATCAGGCAGCAATTTTTACTCTGATTACCTAAAGTCCCTTCATCTGTCTCTCAGCATTCCCCTGCCTGTAGCTTATCAGTTTTCCTCTAAAGGGGATTTGATGTTCTGTCAACTTCCTTATTGCTTTTGGCACTGTTTTGTGCAGATAGCATCTTCAAGTAAACAAAAAAAAAATCTGAACAACAAAAACAATGTCAACCTGTCTTTGTCTCTGCCAAATTTCCTAAGGCCTGTGAACTCTTCCAGCAATGGATAACTTCAGAGCTGATTCCTATCTCTGCATCTGTCTCCCACTTTTCTAAATCTTATTTAAGTTCTTCAAAAAAAAAAAAAAAAGTACTCTTTTGTTTAGAACTTGGGTCACAGATAGTGAAATGTCTTCCTGACATTCATATCTCTGCCCAACGTTTGATTCTTGACACGTGTCAATTCCTTTGTGAGATCTAAAGTACACCAAATCAACTCAAAATGGATTAAAGCCTTGAAGATAGGACCCGAAACCATAAAGCTCCTTGAAGAATACGCAGAGGAAAAGCTCCTTGACATTGGCCTTGGCAATGATCTTTTGGGTATCACATCAAAACCTTAGAGAATGAAAGCAAAAATCAACAAGTGAGACTACATCAAAGTAAAAAAAAGCTTCCACGCAGGAAAGAAGATGCTTTTAAAACATGAAAAAGCAACCAATCTCCAGGGGGTACTAGATATTAGTCATCCAGTAATCTAATAAGGAATCAATAACTAAAATATATAAGGACCTCAGTGGAAAATCAATCACAGACAAAGGACCTGAATAGACAGTTTTCCCAAGAAGGCCTTAAATATATGGCCAAGAGAAGCATGGAAAGCTGGTCAACGTCTCTAGTTACCAAGGAATGAAAATAAAAAACCAGAATGAATGAAATATCACCTCACACCTGTAATGATGACTGTCATAAAAAGAACACAAGATAACAGGTGTTGCTGAGGATGTGGAGAAAACACAGTCCTTGAACATCACTGGTGTGAATTTAAATTAGTATAATCCCTATAATCCCTATGGAAAATAGCATGGAGTTTCGATAATAAATTAAAAGTAGAATTACCAGCCATAACTATTTTGGGTATATATCCAAAGAAAATGAAACCAGTAGTTCAAAGAGATGTCTACCTTTCTATGTTCATTTTAGAGTAATTTGCAATTGCCAAGATATGGATGTAACCTAAGTGTCCAGTAATAGATGAATAGATAAAGAAAATATGGTGTACATAGACATAGTAGAATACGACTCAGCCTTCAAAAAGATGGGAATCTGTCATTTGCAAGAACACAAATTAACATAGAGGACATTGTGATAAATGAAATCAGCCAGAAGCTGAAAGAAAAAATACTGCAAATCTCTTTCATAGGTGGAATCTTAAAAAGCCAAATAGAGCTGACCCTGAGTTTCCAAGGCAGATTGATTCTAGGTCCCCATGGATACCCACATCGATACATGTTCCAGTCCCTCATATAAAACTGTACAATATTTATACATAAACTATTCATAGCTGGGCGTGGTGGCGCATGCCTGTAATCCCAGCTGCTCGGGAGGCTGAGGCAGGAGGATCGTGAGTTCAAAGTCAGCCTCAGCAAAGGCAAGGTGCTAAGCAACTCAGTGAGACCTTGTCTCTAAATAAAAATACAAAATAGGGCTGGGATGTGGCTTAGTGGCTGAATGCCCCTGAGTTCAATCCCCAGTTCCAAAAAAACAAACAAAAAAATACTATTCATAGCTTTCCGTATACTTTAAATGGTCTTTGTAGTACAAAAATAAAGACAATGAAAATTCTATGTACCTTGTTATACTGTATTATTTAGGGAAAATAATTTTAAAAAATCTGTGTTCAGCACAAACACAGGATTTTTTTTTTATTTCTTCAAATATTTTGGATCCACGGTTTATAATCCAAAATGTAGAATCTTCAGATGCAGAGGACTAAGTAGACATAGTACCAGAGAGTATGATGGTGATTGCTAGAAATGGGAATGGGTAGATGAGCTGTTGGTAAAAGAGCACAAAATTGTAGCCATGATGAAAGTCAAAAAATAAAATGTGTGCTATGAAAACTGTACTTAACACAATACATATTGCACACTGAAAATCTACTAGGGGAGTAGATCATAGGTGCTCTCTGAGACAGAAAACAGGCTACTAGGTGAGGATAAAAATATAACTGGTTCAGTCGGGCATGGTGGCACACGCCTATAATCCTAGCACTTGGGAGGCTGAGACAGGAGGATCGCAAGTTCAAAGGCAGCCTCAGAAACTTAGGGAGGCCCTAAGCAACTCAGTGAGACCCTGTCTCTAAATAAAATACAAAATAGGGCTGGGGATGTGGCTCAGTGGTGGAGTGCCCTGGGTTCAATACCCAGTCCAAAAAAAAAATTATATATATATATATAATTTTATATATATAATTATATATATATATACACACACACACTGGTTCGCTTAATGTGGTAATCATTTCACTATGTACATCAAAACATGTACACTTTACATATATACTTTACTATGGAAAATATAATGAGATATAAAATGAAAACAAAATACAGTAGTCAGAGTAATAGGTCACTAATATAAAAATGAAGAAGTTTGTTATTGTATATTGTATGGAAGAGGAAAGTATCCTTTAAGGTTCCATATCTCAGTCTACGAAATAAAGTAAGAGCAAGCAGATTAATTGGAGAAATGGAAACAAATTTATTATGCAAAACAGGGCCATCCAAGGGAAGAAAAGTGAATCCCAGTGAGATGCAGAAGCTCCCATGTTCTCCTCATAGGGGAGGAGGGGGTGCAGGCAAGTTAGGGGAGAGTGAACTCTTGGAGGGAAGGATGACTGGACTTCAGAAGAGTAGCTGGTAGCCTGTGATCAACTCTGTCTGAGTCTGGTGTCAAATCCAGTCCCCCTTCTCTCTTGTGATCTGATTTAATCTTCCTGGTTGATGACATTCTTGGGAAGGGATCCATCTTTGCAGATAAGGGAGGTTCACAGCAAAGCCCTCCCTGCATTTGATTTTCCCCAGGTCTGGTCTTAGTTTGAAGTTATCAGCACACCGAAGTGACAGATTTTGGGGTGATGTTTCTTGCACTCCTTCAATAAAATGAGAACAGACTGGCTATTCACAAAAGTAATTATTAGAAAATCAGAATGAACACTACTTAATGGGGACCTTGTAGGACCTTGTTATTCCAAGGGCAATCCAAGGACAACCAGTAGTTTCTTAGCCTCAAGGGTCCCATTTTGGACACACGGAATCACTATCCCCAGGTCATTTGAGATGATACAAAAGTTTGAGAAATACTGTTCTAGAAACCAAAAGGGACTTTAGTTATTTTGTCTTAACATAATCCTTAACATTTCAATGTAAATAATTTTTATTAATCCCATTGCAAGCATAAGAAATCTGGCTTTCAGAAAATTCAAGTAACTTTTCAAAATCGTGTTAGCAAGTAAACTAGAATGGAGTGTGAAAAAGAATTTGTCAGACTTATGTGAACCATATAGGCTTGATAGCAAAACCTGTGAAAAAAATAATTTATTTAAAAAAAAGAATAATGTGAGGCATGGTGGCCCACACCTGTAATCCCAGTGACTCAGGTGGCTGAGGCAGGAGGATCACAAGTTCAAAGTCAGTCTCAGAAATTTAGCAAGGCCCTAAGCAACTTAGCATGACCCTGTCTCAAAATTAAAAAAATAAAAATGGGTGGGGATGTGACTCAGTGGTTAAGCACCCCGAGTTCAATCACTAGTTCCAAAAATAAAACATAAAAATAAAAAGCACTGTAGCCTCTGATAAATCTGATATAAGGACTTTCAACATCTGGGGATGCCTCTATAGTATCAATCTGTAGTTTATGTAACATATCTGAAAAATCATAGCACCAGAACTAACGTGTTTTCTACAGAATTTCAAAGTTGCCTGTCTTATAAACCTCATAGTAGTATGTAAATATAATTAATGCTTTCATTAAATGCTACTCAAAGAAAAACTAATGGAAGTAGTCATTTTTCTAAAATACAGTGGCAAGATCTAAGGTAGAGTAAATAAGGATTTCAATAATTCAATGAAACAAGATCATGGGCAAATGTACACAAAGATCAATATTAAGCAAAAGCATTTCTTGTTTCCTTGTGAAGATTTAAAAACTGCTTTCAAGCACATACCCTGTGTCTTGATCCTGAGAACTGAGACACTGTGAATGCTTTTAAAATTATTAGTATAATAAAACTTCTGGAAATTAGGCAAGAAAGAATATGTGCATGCCCTATTATAACAATTATACTTATTGTTAAGACATGGCAGAACACTGAATATATGCTTTCTAGGTACCACCAGAGTGTACATATTGCAAATGAGCTATCAGAGGTGACCTCACAAAGGATTTTAGTAAAAGAATCAGGTAAGAGCTGTCATTGGAATGTAAAAGTCTTAATTTCCCGAACACCTTGAGGTAGTTTATTAGGGCAAAAAAACTCTCAAAAATAAATGATGCTTGTTTCCCTTACTTGTAAGTTATTTCCCATAAAAAAGCAATTTTTTATGACAATACATAATACTGCTCAGAAATAATGAGCCTAGGGCAATTCAGTATGGATCCAGCAATTTTTAGTTTCTTATGACAAGAATGAATCTTCAGTTTTAGCATTTGTCTTTCAGATTCTTTTTTGTTTCTAAAATCTGGACAAAATCTTTAATCTTTCCACCATAAAGAATGGTTTCAATTTAATATAACATAAGTAAATAGGGATTCATTCTTTTTCTTTTGTGATGATAAATGGTGAATTTTTTTTCTTTGATGAGCATCTTTATCAGTGACAGCTATTTCAAAGTCATTTATAAGCATCTTATTGAAATGGATAATAAAGGAACCTATGGAACTTGTTTTTTGGGACATCTGTGAGAAGTAACCCGAGGTAGCATTGATAATATTACACTATTTACACCATTTAACTGTGCTATTTAATTCAGTGTTAAAAGGGGACTGTTTTGATGGGTTGGTTAAGTCCCCAATTTGAACACAGTTAAGGATCAATATCCCCTATTTTAAAGTAGAAGTGATTGTCTACAGAGGACCTCCCTCAGGGACTGCCCTTGTCATTGTGAGCATCTCACTCATTACCCAAACTTAAGCCAAGCTTGGTGGTGGGACTACAAGAAGACTGCCTGTGGGGAGAGCCATGTTGAAAATCTCGTGGGCCACTTATTGAATCAATGTTCCGTTCTCCCTTTTTTGTCAGGATGAAAGCAGGGACAGCATCATCTTAAACCAAGTGATAGGAACTCAGCAAATGCACTCAGCTTTTCATGCATTCTCTGGAGTAGGAAGAGAACAATAAGTCTAGAAAAGTCTAGCAGAATCTTCCCTGGAGAAGTTTAAAGGTGGAGAGCTGGTTGAGACCAAACTGCCTTTCTTCTGATGCAAGGTAATTTTTGTCTCTATTGATAATGGATCTCCTAAGATGGTGAAGATGCCACTGGTGAGGGGAGTGGATTTTCTTCTCTGTTCTCCTCTTTCTGGTTCAGCTTGAAATCTGATAATCCAATTATAAACATAAAAAAGAGCACAAGTAATTGTGATGGATGATACAATCATATACTTTTCATGAAATTTATAT
>JAJEJO010004847.1:136100-205701 GCA_020662805.1 Glaucomys volans | reverse complement strand
TCTTTCTTTCTCCTTCCTTCCTTCCTTCCTTCCTTCCTTCCTTCCTTCCTTCCTTCCTTCCTTCCTTTCTTTCTTTCTTTCTTTCTTTCTTTCTTTCTTTCTTTCTTTCTTTCTTTCTTTCTTTCTTCCTTTCTTTCTTTCTTCTTTTTCCACGTACATAGTTTCTATATGCCAGGCAGTTTACTAAGCACTTCACAGATGTTGACTTAGTGATTAATAATCTTTGTTACATGTCATAATCTAATTCTAAGGAACTTTCTGCATGCTTTTCTCATTTAAAATTTTTTGGAAAGAAATTAGAGTAAAAGATCATGGGAAAAACATATGCTCCCCCCCCCACACACACTACTCAGCTAATGCCATTTTTTTCATTTTGCATATAAAAGTACCTTTGCAAAACCACTCAGTTGGTGCTTTGGCTAAAAACCAGTTTTGTGAAGACTTAGGAGAGTATAAGTTAGAGTCAAAATTCACTTCTCTAAAGTCTGAAAATATGCAAATAGCACTTTGTTAAGACAAAATTATACTAGATGCTCATCAGACCCTTTTGAACACATTTCTAGAATGCTAATTGAATCTATGCATAGCTGGTGGCTGATAAGGATCAGACCATCTATACCTTTTCACCCAGATGATCGTCTTTGGAAAGATCTTCTATAAAATTACCAAAGTCTGAATCCATTTGTTCAATTGTGTAAATTGTGAAAATAACTTCAACTTGGAAGTTCAGCTACAAATTTGTTTGGAAAGACTGAAATAAAGCTATAACCCTTTCTCTCCACACACAGTCATGTATTTTTTTCTTGCACAGCCATTCCAGTAACTCACTGCTCGCATCACAAGATGCACAACATAAAGCCTTTCACACAATTTGATTTATGCAAAATGTATCTGAGCAAACTTAAAAATGGCAACTAGGTAAACATTCTCTCAAATTACTTGAAAGAGTTTAATTAAGATGTTAGTGACATATAGTAAATCGTATGCATGCAAAGTTTATAATTTGTTAATGTACAGATATATTTTATGTATGTGCATTTCCTTGAAATAATTATGCAGTCAAGATAATGATACATCTAGCATCTGCAAATGCCCTCTCATCCTTTTATAAACCCTTCCTGACATCTCCCATACCAAGACTTTCCTACCAAGTTCTTTCTGCTTCTTGTCCCAAATGCCTTCTGGTGCTATTGGGTAGATTGTACTTATGATTTTTACATAGATAGATTCACATGGTGTGCTTATTCTCTGGTCCCTTGTATACAGCATAATTATTACTTTGAGATTCATTCATGTTTCTTTGTGCATCAATAGTTCATTCTTTCTTAATGCTCAATAGTATTGTATTGAATACACCAAATTTAATGTATCAGAATTTACTTATCTGTTCACCTGCAGGTGGATATTTGGGTTATTTCCAGTTTGGGGCTCTCACAGGAAAACTGAATAGTATTTGTGTAGTATACTGGTCTAAGAATATATGTATTTATTTTTCTTAAATACAAACTAGAAATAAAATGGCTGAATAATATGGTCAGTATTTAACAAGCATTTATGAAGCACACACCATGAGATAGAAACTGTTACAAGCAGTTTACCAAATGTGTACTGGTATTAACTAATTTACTCTCATAGGTAGGCCCCATGGTTGTCAACCCAGTTTTTATGGATAAGGAAACTGAGTAACAAGGAATTTAAGTGACTTGTCCACAGTCACTTGGTGAGTAAGAGCAAATAGGATCTGGGATTACAATCGAAATAAAGGATTAGAACAATAAATCTACAATTAGCAATTACTCCTCCTCACTCTCACCCTACCCCAGGCCCTTGCCTACAATCATACAAATTTTTATCAATGTGGGTTTGGCAATTTTTGGTTACTTCGATAAATAGAGCCATATAGCATGAAGTCTTCTGTTTCTGGCATGTTTTACTTAACTAATTTACATTTTCACCAACAGCACATAATAATTCCCCTTCTGCATTCTTGCCAGAATTTGCTATTTTTTTTTTCTTTTTGATTCGAGCCATTCTAAGGGAGTTGAAATGATACCTCATTGTGGTTTTGATTTGCATTTCTCTGGAATTAGTATCATTGCACAAACTTTCATTGATTTTTTTTTTGCCCATTTCTTTTGAGAAATTACTATTCAGATCATTTGTTCATTTTAAGATTAGATGATTCTGTTATTTTTTTCTTGTTGATGGAAATTGGATAGTGGGTACCAAAATAAAGTTATGTAGGAGAAAAAATTTCAAATGTAAAATAACGCGTAGGGTGACAGCTATTCACAACATATTATTATACATTTATAAAGAACTAGAAAAGAATAGTTCAAGGCTTCTGAACACAAATACATGGAAAATGTTTAAGACAAAAATGCTTATTATGCAAACTTGATGCTTACATAGTTTATACATATATCCAGTTATCACAGTCTATAAGTATGTGCTATTATTGTGTCAAATAAATGTAAGTACATAATTTTTAAAATAATAATTTCCCAAGTGAAAGAAACTGATAAAACATATAGTTACAAAATTACAAAACTTCTCACTGGAAAAAAAATATATATCTAAGATAAATGGAGAGAGCAGTTATATAACTCAATGGTAAAATGCTTGTCTACCATGCCTAAGGCCTGGGTTTGATACCCAGCACTGAAAAAGAAAAAGGAAGAGAAAGTCATAGTCTAGTGTATGAGATGTAGAATGACCCTAGAAAAGACTATCTTTGTTTAAATCATGTTTCTAAAACTTACTGTGATATAGAGCAAGTTACTTAACCTTACTATTTCTTCAAACAACATTTTTCTTCATATTAAATCAGGTATGACTTAATTCAAATTGGCATGTCCATGACACTTTTTTTTTGTGAAAAAGTCTTTAATTCTGACTTCAAAATTAATCTGAAATATCAAAGACAGAAGAAGGAAAATAACAACAACAAAAATTGCTGGGAAGTCCAACTTTGGAATCATCACATAGATATATCAAAGCAATATATTGCAGGCTGAAGTCTCCATAGATTTTAGGTGGACATCTGGCTGCTTGATATTCTAATTCAAGCCTCGAATTCCCGAGCTAAAGAAGTGACCCCAACCCCTGTAGCTCTTTACATTCATCAAAACAAGCATTTTCATGATCAAACATAAGCATGTCCTATTTAACAAATAATTATTCACTTAAAAATCAGTTTGGCAGCTAATCAGATGTACTGTTTAACTATCACTTCATGTATGTAAACTGAAAGCAAATATTTAAACATTTTTAAATCAGAAAGTATGAAAATAATTGCTCTGAATTGTTGGTATAACTTTTGGCTATATCTTTATTTTAACAACACTGAAACGATACCATTTATAATTATATTTTGCCTGCATATTTGCATAAATATTCCCCAACATACATATTTTAATATACCTACTTCCTAGCAAAAATTTAGAAGTACAATAAAGAGTTGGATTTAGCATAAAATGTTTTGTTTGTATCCAGTTTTTAACTGTTTTCTTTTATAACTACTCTTAAATTTATTTTGATAGCACATTTGAGATAAAAAAATAATATATTGAAGGCTAAATTAAGACAATGCTTTCTATGGCATTAATTCTTTTCACATTGTCTCTAAAACACTTAGAACTTTTGGAAATTGCATATTTATTTAAAATTGCTTGTAGAAAATATAAAAGTGCCCCCCCACTTACTGAACATTCAAAATAATGTCTTTCCTTTCAACAAACCATAATTTTCTTGGAGAATATTTTCCTAAGAGGCTCAGTAAGCTAAATTACAATTAGAGATAAAAGAAAAATGAAGGAACAAATAATTTACACGTATTTTACTTCTGTTATAGTATGTCCACTTTACAGCACCCAAACTGTAAAATTCTAGAGTTAGAAAAATACCTTAAACTGTATTTAGCTCAATATATCCACTTTATATATAATACAGTTGAAGTTCAGAGAAGGTACAGGACTAGATGATGTCCACTCAGCACTTGGCTACAAGAGTCATGGTTTGACTATGAATCCCCTGTGTCCAGTGCATAAAATCCTGACTACTCTATAATGAAAGTAGTACATCTTAGCCAGGCACTGTGGTGCATGCCTATGGTCCCAGCTACCTGGGAGGCTGAGACAGGAAGTCAGCAAGGCACAATCACTTGAGGGTGGGGAGATGAAAGAAAGAGAAGAAATAAAGAAGGAAGTAAGTGGGGGGATTTGAAGGAAGGGACCCAGGTATTGACTATGCTCATAATACAAGATGTTTATATGTTCAGTATTCTATGCTCTCTGTATTTTTCTTAATAGTTGAACCCACAAACTTTAATTGGTGCATGGATATTTTGGAATAAACATTGCACTCCTCGTTCTTCCTTTTCAAGCATGGTTATATTTCAAGTCCACGAGATGCGATATTTCAGGTGTAAATTCTTCAACAAGTCCTTTAGAGAGATAGAGCTGATCTTTCCCCACATTTTTCCTCCTGCTTGCTGAAATCTGGGCAAGATAGAGGAAACTGGAATATCTTAGGAAGCTTGGTAAAGCTAGACTTGAGGATGTGAGAACAAGGAGGCAGTAAAAGCCTAGATAGCAAATGACTTTGTGGAACCACCATGAACTTCCAGTCTGCCTAGTGCAAGTCGAAAATGCCCTACCTTGACAGCAAAATCATTCTTGAAATATGATATACTCCTATGGAAGTTAAAAACCTTTTAATTCTACAAGTGTTCAGCTCAGCTCCAACAATGAAGTCACTTGCACAGCAGCTAAAGAGATGTCATCAATACTTCATAGCAAAGTTTCTCAAGCATTATAGCAACAGTGTTGATCTCAGTTTATAGGGTGCCAAGGAAGGTCCCAGCCAGTCACACTTGTTTTCCACTTATCCCAAGATGCCTCAAAGACACAGAATCATTTTCTGTGCTATGTTCCAAATATATTTAGAGTACTTCATTATATAGTCATAGAATTTTAGCAAACACTTATTTCAATGCCTCCCATTTTTAACAAGAAATCTTTTATTCCCAGTTTGTTGCCCAAAGCCAACACCCATTTCAGAGAAAATCAGTTAGATTGCAAGATTTCCTGTTTTCAAGTTTCTTACAGTGCAGTACTCTCCTTCAGAAAATGACATTCATTATGCCTACAAAGACATGAAATCATGTAGAACATTTCAGGATGAATATTAATTTTGAATTATTATACAAGAAACATGTCTGGGAAAGTTGCATGATAAAAATAAGTTGAATGATGGTGAAGGGCCAAACAGATTATGAGTGGTGATGAAATCTGTATGAAAGAGGAAAGAGCTCAAAATTAGTTTGACAAATAGCCAAAATTAATTTTTATGACTAGCAATAAACTATGGTACATCCATAAAATGGAATAATATGCTGCAATTAAAATAAATTATGTGGATATCATGCAAGCACCACAAAAATTTAAAAAGGTAACCTATGAAAGATGACTGAGTAAAAAGTTCAAATTGCAGAAAAAAGTATGTACTTCAGATTCATAATCACTTATCAATAATTTTGAAATACTCAGAACAATGGATTTTCCCCCATTATGTATTTAGAGGCAAAAATTAACCCAGTTTTGAACTGCTTTGGCAGCAAATCTTGATCTGAATGAACATTATGTATTTCCTTTATTGCATGTACTCACATAGATTGCTGAAAAAATATCACCGTTGGGTTCTGGGGAGCATTTCATAAATTATGACATTTTCACTACTTTACTTTTCCAAAATCTAAAGAACTTTACTCCAGAAGTATATTTACTTCTGGAATTTAAGAGAAATATTGAACAATCAGTTAATACTATTTTCAATAATTTAGGACTACAGGAAAGATTTATTGTCAACAGAGGATTCTCTTGTGATCTACTATAACAATATAAGCCTGCTTTACTTATGTTATTGGGTAAAAAGTAATAAAGGTTTGAAAACCAAAGAGAACCAATTTTTGTATCATATTTTGAGTTTTAGAAAGTACCTTGTATTGTACATTATAATTAAGTTTTATGAACTTTGTTCTCAAAACACTGTATTTTTCATAGACTTTGGCAATACTCAGATTTTATTATTATGGTACTGGGTTTAATATCCCAAACTCTACAACTGAGAAAAGCCCAGTTTGGGATTCTTGTTGTGCCATTTTCTAAATTTATGAAAGAGGCAAGTTTTATTCATACATGTGTTTGTTTAATCTGGAAAATGTATATAATGTTAATACCAATCTCATAGAACTATTGTGAAAATGAATTGATCTGATGAGTAGAGCTCAATTAGACCATCATCTGCGGGTTCTTAAAATCCTTGGTCCTTAATGATCAACATTATTATCACATTTTTCAAAAGCTATCTTTTTAAAACTAAAACTATTTTTGTTTGCCATCAGACTCTTTGGTCTAAAATGAGTGCTTCTGATATCTGAGCCATCTCTTCTTCCTGACATGTATTACTGGATTTCATCTCCTCCTGGGACATGTGTTTGGGAATTTAAGTTATGAGCAGGTGGGGCAAACCAGAGTCTGGAATAAGTCAACGTTGGCTCTGTCTCTGATTGTTTCAACAGATCCTTTTCTTGTCTTTAATTTTCAATCTTAATGGAAAATGTTTGCTTTTCACCCATTTTATCATTCAATTAAATTTCTCTTCAAACCACCTTTCTTCCTTATGCTTTGATCATACCTGATGGTCACGTTAACCTTTGACTAATGTGATCAATGTAAGTGATCAGTTTGAGGTTTAACCACTAATTCATCCTCTTGGAATGGTTCCTGCTACACCAACTGCAGTATTTTAATGTACAACTCTATTAATAAATGACTTTTAGCTGATATTATGTTATCTAAAATTAATGATATAGTTTGTTTTGAAGTTCTCATAAATGTCCTATTATTTTTGGATGGGCTCATCCAAAAGTTGGAGTGCTATTTTGTAAAAGACTGTTAGACCTATAATTGTGCTTTTGGGATAAAAATGAAAATCATTCCTGGGTATGCTGTGAAGCTGAAAGTCACATTTATCTTTTCATTAATTATGAAATCATTACTATACCTTATCAATTTGCTATATTACAAGGAAGCTTATAAAGCAACAATAAGAATGATGGGAATAAGAGGAAGAAATAAAATTTGAACCTAAAAATCTACTATTTTAAACCCCCCCCCCAACACACACACACACACACACACACACACACACACACACACACTGTCTTCTGGAAAGGATTTGGTTTAAATTGTCAACAAAGGACAAAGAGATCCTTGGATGTTGGTTTTCTAACCACTTTTTGATGTATTCAAGATGCTGGTCAAGAAGTAGTTACTCCATGTGAAATTAATTTTGAAAACTAAGGAACACATTCTTATCTAAAGCTAACAAAAGAGGAGTTATCATGAAAAGCTTTCTAATTGTTCCACATTACCAGGTTCTGCTATCATGGCAGACTGCCACATGGCCAAGGCTTCACTCTGAAGAGAGAATTTTAGCTAATTTGTTCTCTGCTAGTATGAAAATGCAAATATTCAATCACAGCATCATGTACTCTAAAACTACTTCAATCCCTTCATGATGAATGACAATACAATATAGTGAAATAATTTTAGATTGGAATTTTGAGTTAATCTGGGCACAAACTATCTTTGGTCCCTTAGTAAGTCATCTTTCATGTTGTTTGTTTCATAATTTTCTATTCCCTTGGAAATTATAGTTAACTATGCATGCACTGTGTTATAAATTCATAATCAAATATGATGATGTAGATGAAAATGCTTTAAATTTTTATTAGCTATATGAGTATAACAAACATGCTTAGAATCAATGGTTCTTTAGGGTAATGAGTACTTTTTAAAATTTTACAAAATGTAGATCATATGTTAGAAAATATACATAATATCAGTATTTGCAGATCATTTCAGGGGTCTGATTAGGAAATTATATTTTATACCATCTCAGTGCAAAAGGTAACCAATTATGCTAAATTGAAAAATGTATCAAAAATGACAAACATCCACAAGGAGCACATTCTCTTTATTGCAGTTCAGTTCTAGAAAATCATGGAACAAAAAGTTCCTCTTTTAGTCCTTCCTTGTATTCTTTCTCTATTATGCTCATTTCCAAATCAAGATTTTATATGCCATCGGTAACAAAATTATTTTTAAAATCTGCTCCTTAGAGCTTTATCTAAGTGCTCAGTAGTCTCTCCTAGCTGACTCATTTTGGTTGGTATTTCTGTTTGGTGACATCTATTTTCTCTCTAGTTCTAAAGTCCAGGATTAAATATTTCTTTATAACTCACATTTTTCTCTATCTTGGTGGATACTGTGAGTAAATCAAAGAAGATGATAATAGTTTTGCCTTTTTAGAAAATGGAGGGAGGATATTTTTAAATCATAAACCTATAAATAAATGATATTTAGGGTAGTCACAAAAGCCCCGAGCTGGGGGAAGGGCTTCTGGTTGGAATTACCACCAGTGCTAAGTCCTGAGACACGAAGAGTTTTGTATATTTGAGAAACAGAAAGGAGGCCAATGGTGCTTCATGAAGAAAATGCCATAGTGTTTTGGTCAGAAAGTTCATTAGCTCAATCATGTTTAAAAAAATTCAAGAGTGCAATGCAAATGGATGGTGAATTATATTTCAGAAAAGAATGGAATTAGAGGAAATCCTAAGTCAAATTTCTTTGAGATTCTAGTGCTTGGAGACATTATGCAGCAGAGTTTGGTAGTCAATTTGCACTTAAGATTTAGCAGAAAAAGAATCCCTATTAAAGATGCCTTCTAAGCAATGCAATCTCCCTGTATATCAGACCTATCTGAATAATGAGGTCAGTATCTATGTCACCTATTCCATTGGTGACTGAGTGAAGGAGTTGAGAGAGGCTTAAAAGAGGCATATTAACAAGGGATATTAAAATGACTTTGGAGGGAGTTTAAAGGGCAAGGGATATTAAAAAGACTTTGGAGTTGAATAATGTGATGTCAAACTTGCCACAGGCAATATGGTTTTTCTTTTCCCTACTCACCGTTAGGCGCTGTTAAAAAATCCTTTAATATCCTGTATTTACCTGTAGATTTGGTCATACAGTGATAAACTATAACTCTTTTTAACCTTGGGACATTCGATCCTCCTTTGTAAGATTTATTTTATTATGTCATTTGCTTTATTTATTGATATAGACACTGAGAAGGTTATGAATAGTATACATATGTTTTAACAATAATAACAGTGAGAATAGTGAAAATAATACTGGATAATATATGTATTTTACTAAGTTTCAGGGTTCAAGACTTAGTTTGTACTGTTACAAGATTATGCACAGGCCTAAGAAGATAAACAATTAGATAAAGAGATTTGTAGGAAAGAAAAAATTCCAAATAGTAGTGTAGTCACCTGAAATTGTCCTCATGCGCATTATCAAAGTATCACTTATTGTTATGAGGAGTCTATGTAGGTGTGTGCATGTATGAAAAAGGTCATTCAGTGTATTTATTTTTTGAACAAAATAAGAAAGATTTCCAGCCACATATGAAACTTTGTCAAAGTTTGTGGTATTTTTGAACTAGCTTTAATGCCTACTTCATTTGCATCCATAAAGCTCATAGAATTCTTTTTAGATGTAGGTATAGATTAGATAGATATGGGTGATAGAGCAATAGAGATAGAGATGTCTTCTTTGAGCCACATAGATTTGATGATTTTCTGACTTTATCCAGCTTATTAGGTTTTAGGCAAGAAGTGGCTACTAAATGTATAACATATCTTTGTGCAATCCAGGGAAATGAGAGAGTGATTGGAGATGATTCAATTCCATTTCAATACAGATAATATGTTCAAATTATTATAAAGCTACATTGAACAAATCTAGGAATGGATGGTAATCTGTCAGCATTGATAACCACAATGAAGCAGATTTCTAGGGAATTTTCAAGATACTGCGTCCACCTTTGAGAAGAAAGGAATGTAGAAGATTGGATTTAAGCAATCTCTTCAAAGGGATATTTAGGAAGGGATTCTTAAAGTAATTCCCAACTTCTAAGATATGAATACTGAAGTAGTAATAAAATACTTTGAAGATGAAAGTGTAACATGAGAAAGTTCCAAAGATAGAATCAAAACCATGCAACAATATAATGCAGGATATTGAACCATGACATAACAGCTTCCACAAAGACATTTGGGAAATTAAAACACACACATACACACACACACACACACACACACACACACACACCTTAGAAGAGAGACAGGAAGGAGAGATTTTTTTCTATGTTCTCTTATTCGTGATGCAGAGAATCCATCAAAACAAAAAGTGCTGCCAGGCTATTGTGATAAGTAGTGTGATTTGAGAAACAATGTTCAATGTTATCGATCAACATGTTCCAATATTTATTCCAAGCAACCTCAGGCCAGAACAATACTCTAGACAAATATACTTTAAAAATATTTCAAATTATGTCTTTAGTTAATAGATTCATAGTGTTCAATGTTCTATTATGAGAAGTTCTAGAATAATAAAATCCATTCAACTTTATTTACCCTGCATTTTCTCAAATATATTTGATCACAGAAATTGTATTGATATAGTCTAAATACATTCAGAAATAATTTTAGCTTAGAGAGAGGTTCATATAAGAATAATTAAATTTTTAGAAAGGTTATGCATCTAGTCCCATGATATATCAGAGAGAACTTTGGACTAATGGCTGCAAGTAGTTTTAAGGCATCTTATAAGATCACAAAGATCCCCTACAAATTTGTTCACACTGATCTGTTATCTAAATAAGCTCTTTGAAAATGGACTGATGAAACTTCTGGAGACTGATGCTGTTCTCAAAGTGTTTTCAGGCATAGTCATAACCAAGGTGACCTGAGAGACTTTGTCCAAGAAAAAATTATACTACATGGAATTAAATAAGCCAGGGAGACTTTATTCAAGATTATTTTAAGAAGGGAAAGCTTGAACTCAACTCCTCTGAAACAAAACAAGAGTTTTTAAGCACTGAGGTGAGCTAGTTGGAAAGTACTGAAGGACTTTAATGGGAAGTTTGATCAATGTGATCGAACATCATATTTTGCTAATCAACCCTTACTGAGAGTTAGGCTCCTTCCTAAACTCCCACAAAGACTGGGAAATATGGATACTAACTTTCCTGGAGATTACATTTCAAGGATCATATTTCCAGGATCTTGTGAATGATATTTCTTGACAGTTAAACTACCCAGGGACTGGAAGAAGATTTATATTTCAAAGGAGCAGAGAAAGATTTAATATTCCAAGTTTTCCAAAGTAAAAGGTTGTAAGAAAGTCAAGATCAGGGGATGACCCAGGAAGAAATCTGTCTAAAGTTTAGTCAAACGAGGTGGAATGTTGAGACTGTCTTGGTCACTTTCTCTTGCACAGAGTGAAACTGACAGTGACTGAGTCTGGTGATGGATAGGTGGGGTGAAAGTAGCTACCTGGGCTCCTCTCTGCACATGCTTCAGGTAGAGTGAGAAGAGTGTGTTTCATGCCAGACATTTTATTCACAATTGCACCTTTGTGTTGTGTATACATGGAGTATGGAATGCTTTTGACCCATTCCCATGCCAATATGTCATTTGTTATTGTTGAATGAGGCACATCATTCTTATAAAAAAGTATGTAAAAATTTTATCACAAAATATACTAAATAAGCTATTTCCACTGCCCTCATATGATTTCTAATAGAAGTAAAATTAAGCATTGCCAAGTATACTATCACCAATATCATAACTCTTCCAATGCTCAGAGTTATTTGGAAAAATAAATAGGATAAGAATAGTTTGAAATTTGTTTGAAGAAATTATCATGATGGGAAGAAGTTGTCTGATGGAACCATGAGATGAAATTCAACATGAAGATTTACCTAAAGCAAATTATTAATCTATGATATAATTATTCAGCATTGAATCCCCACTGCATGCCAAAAAGAACTCCCCTTAATCTTTTACCATAGAAATATATGGATAGAAAAATATAGATGTATGAAGCTTATTGAATCAGATTTAAATTAATCTTTCAAAATTTGTTCAAAATTCTGAAATTTTAACTGCAAAAAATAAAACATGAGCTAGGTGCGACAGTGTACACCTCTTATCCCAGCAATTGAGGATGTTGAGGCAGCAGGATTGCAAGTTCAAAGCCGGCCTCGGCAATTTAGCAAGACCTTAAGCACCTTAGCCAGACCCTGTCTCAAAATAAAAAATAATAAAAAGGACTGGGTTGTGTGTAGCTCAGTGGTAGAGGACCCTTGGGTTCAATCCCTGGTACCAAAAGAAATAGTAAAATATGAAGTATCATCTGAGAGATAAGGGGTAAACGTTCAGATTCATTCTGTTTAATATCAACTCATTCATCATAAGGGGAACTATGGATGTTGGAAGTAAAATTGGGTTGATATCCTTTAAAAAATATGGTCCTTATAAAGAATGAAACCATATAAAAATTTCCAATTTATTTTACACAAGAAATTTTCCTATACTCTAAATACTAGCAAAATAAGAGAAAATGTTTCATTTCCAAAAGCCAAATGATATCTATGTAATGTTGCTGCCTGCCAGGGTAGTTTAGTATGTTCTTTTGCTCACTTGGGAAATCTGCCATTTCAGTTCTTTGGGGGTTCTCAGAGGGTACATACACTGGTGTACAAAATGATGCACACACTTGGCATGAAATCTAATAAAAAATAAGCTGTCATCTTCAATGTGCCTAAGATATTGCTGTTTCTCTTAAAAAATCTTAGATTTAAGAACAAGGATATTTAAAAATGAGAAAAAGGCCAGATTTCAAAAAAACTATTACAAGAAGTAATAACAGGAATGAAATTTCTAATAAGTAGAGTTTTTGAGAGTGAACCTGTATGACTCTTCATAAAAGTCATTTAAACCTTGAATGGGGATAAAGAAGAGGTGGTGACAATAATAACTAATATTTTTGAGCACTTTGTGTGCTAGCCTCTGTTCAAAGTGCTTTATACATCTCATATCATCTTCACAACATTCTCTAACGAAGAATGATGTCAGAATAATGTATTGACTATAAACTATGAGACAGTGTTTGTAATCCTTGTTTTACATGTTATACATAATTCTCATAACAGCATTCATAACAATTGGATTATTATTTTCATAATGAAGAAACTGAGGCATAGAGAAATTTAGTAATTTACTCACCTGCATGTGTCAACTATGATTGCAACCAGGATTGTATCTAGATCATATCAATCCCAAGCTTGAGACCTTCATCACACACTCCACCAATAGTCTGAGTTCTTTTTATTCCTTTTTTCCCTTGTTTAAAAATATTTAATTGAATAATCTGACATGTGGCATGCAACTACTGAGGGTGTAATATCTGTCTTCTGCAGAAATGCAGACTACTTTTACTCCAACAAACTTGGAGAATTCTGCCTTCAAAGGAACATTCCTAATTTTGTTTTACCCAGAATTTCAATCTTTATTTTTCCAAGGATATCACTTTGTTTACATTACCTATTAATAATATCTGCACAATTTGTCATATCCCCACTCCCTCCCCCTCTCATTTCCCTCTACATCTAAGAATATGATAATATTCTATTATTTCATGGGTATATTCACTTTATAAAAATTCATCTGGCTGCACATTGAAAAAATATTATCTGTAAATAGGATATAGAGAATGAGGTGCTTGTTTAATGGACAGGATGACACAGTAACACCCTTAGACCAGGCAAAGGGCACTCTGGCCATACGCCCTGTGTGCTCTTGGGAGTGCCTTCTTCAAAGTGTTTAAGTCCCCTCTGGCTCCTGGGTCCAGCTGGGACTGACAGTGTTGTCTGTGCAGAAGTGGCACCAGCATGAATCCTGTTCTCTGCTTCTCCCATTGGCGGTCTTTGAACCATTACATCCCTAGCTATAAGTCATGTTGACCAAATATTCAGGCAGCTCTAGGATTTGTGCCCAGGAGAGTTGTCCTAGGACCAAGTTGATAACCAAGATACAGCAGGGTGGCCTAATAAGCCCATTTTTTTGTGGTATAAAATGAGACTAGGCCTCCAGAATGGTGCTGTCTTGCTGATTGTGGGGATGCTTATGTTAAATATAGTGTGAGTTCAGGATTCTGGCCTGTGTGGGTCCTAAGCTGACCCCTGGACCTGTGATATGTGTAGAGACAGGGTGTCCGCTCTCACCTATTTGTGTTCTGAACAGTTTCCCCTCCAATTTATAGTAACCAAAAGCAAGGAAAATGGTGGTAGTTGTTCTGATTCCTATGTATTCAGGATGGTCAGGCCAACACTTTGGCAGGCTATGCGTCGTATATGAGACAATTCTGGGAGACTGCCATATCTATCTGTTCTGAGGATCTTTGAGACTGCTTTTTGGACCAAGGTCCTTTTAGACCTATGTATATTCTTATGCCTGATCCAGGTGGTGATGGTGCACTCTCCTAGATCACTGTCAAGCCCTGGTAGAAAAGATGAGATGAAATTTGTGTAAAGGAGATTGTTCCTCTGGCTGGGACTCTGGGAACTTTCCTGTGTTTCATGCCGGTGGCCATTTGTGGAAGGCAGCAGTGCCATCAGCGTCATCAAAGATCATGTTGTAGGGATGTGGTACTGTGGCCTGAGAGCTCAGCTGGGGACATTGCTGGCAGATGCGTTGTTATACATTTATACTACAAAATTCCAAACAGTAAACTTGACTTGACTAGAAAATGAATTATCTTTCACAGTCTCTTTCACACTGTAGTTAAAACACCGGTTTGTGTTCAACATCAACAAAACACAGTGGCAAACAGGAGTTATAAAAGCTTCTGTCTGTAAATTATTCAAATTGCATCTGGTCTATGACTAGATCTTCCGGGAGCTGCCAGTTTGTGATCCTTGTAATCTAAACACTCTCCCCACTTCCACCAGGGGGCTGGACCCTTCACCTGTAAACAATAGCATCCCCCACACTTTTTACCATAGCACTCTGAAACTACCTGAGTGTACCTGTTTTCATCCTTTTGATCTAGACGAATTCTTAATAATTCCATCTTTATAATCTGAATGCCTAAGAGAGTCCTTGGCTCAACAAGATTTCAAATGTGTTTTTCTTCGTTTAATAACAAATGTAATTTCAACTTTTAGATGGTGTTGCACAAAATGATTAGCCCGTGTTAACCACGTGAATGAGAAGGATCCCTAGAGTGAGAATCAGAGCTGGTCAAAGAAGAGAAGATAGGTAGTAAGGCAGATTTCAGTTTTCTATTAATAACCAAGTTGGTGATACTGCCAAAAATTACATGGAAATCTCCAAGAAAGGAAGCCATGTGCTGATCAATATTCAGAAACTATGGAATTCTGTCATAAACTTGAATCAGTTAGTGCATTCTTTCTTTCCTGGAGCAACAGCTCATCAATAAGTCCACAGAATGTGATGTTTCCCAATTGTTCAATCTACTACCAGAGGGTTGCTTTGACACTGAGAATATATGGTTTATTGGAAACATTCTGTCATTTCTGCTTTATCTCACTTTATGCTACTTAGATGGTAATAGCCCATAAACAAGGGGTAATAGTAACAATGATATCTAATACATAAAGCCTGTTTCTTAAGTGCCAGTCTTTACTGTAACATCTTCATGTGTTATTTCACTTAATTGTCATGACAATATCTATGAAATGAACTGCATTCTACCAAAAGCCAGATGTCAAAACCTTAATCCCCAATATGATGATCTCTGGACATAAGTTTTTGGGGAGGTAATTAAAGTTAGATGAAGTTTTAAAAGATTTATAAGAAGAGGAGGAGGAGGAGAGAAAGAGAGAGTGCTTTCTCTCCACCATATGAGGAAGCATGTCAGAAGCAGGCCCTCATCAGGAATGAAATCAATTTGGCACTTTGATATTGAAATTCCCAGTCACCATAATTGTGGGAAATAAATATATTTTATTATAACAACTCTCTCAGTCCTAGTGCAACAAGCTTGGCCGGCAGTGCTGGTGGAATTCCTATTTTATCAATAAAGATACAGAAGCTCAGGGAGATAAGTGGCCCCCCTGATCAAGGACCTGGTAACTTAATCCATGGTGCTTGGCACTTCACACTTAGGAGCTGAAGCCTGAGAGTCAAAGCTCTTCCTTACTCTTTGTGAGCTTTATCAGCTCATATGAATTTTCTGAACTTCATATTTCTCATTAGCAACAAAAGAAGTATATTATCTATTTTGCAACTTTGCACGCAAGTCAAATGAGGTCTAAAATGGAATAGCTTTGTAAACTTGAAAGCACTGTACAGGCTCACGTTACTATTAATACCATATTAAACCTATCGAACCAGCCACAGCTTTCTGGAGAAGTTTTAGGCTCATAACATACATATTATTCAAGTATTTTCTACGGAAAAACTATAATAATGGTATATTTTGGAAATTTCTTTCTGATCATTATATAGCATGTGAATTTTCAGAATATAAGTCTAGCAATCTCCTTTTTTCCCCCATGTGATAAATACCCTCCTTTTGGCTAGCTTAATCTCTTTCATAATAGAACTAGGTTACATCTATTCAATTAAAGATAATTAACAGAATCTTTAAATTTGTACCCCAGGGTAATTCAAGAAACCATTTAAATATGAATGTGAGATTTTTAGAATAAAAAGAAAAAGTTACATGACTTCTTATGCTTTTCCAAACCTGCAAAAGCTTAAAGCAGTCATTACTGTGGAACAAGGAGCAAAGTGTTTACAATTGGAAACTCTGCATTTCTAAGATCTCGTGTACAGGAGAATATTCTGTAATTGTCATTAAAATAATATTGATTGTAATAATTAACAGAATTACTGTTGTGTCAATTGCTGTATGATGCATTTGAATTTTATTATGTCATTTAATTTTCACAATAACTTTTCATTTTACATGTCTTAATTCCCATTGTAGTAATTAAGAAAGAGACAAAGTTACATGAATTTTCCAAGCTCAGAAAACTATTCAGGTTTTTACTCTAAAATCATTATTTATTTTATAGACATTGCATGATTACCTAATTCATCCTATTGACTAATAATAGAGTATTAAAGTATATAATAAAACATACTATAAAGCACAATAATAACAGTTTAATTTATACCATTGTCTAATGCAGCTCTTCCTGGGGTCAAGAAAAGTCAGTACTCTGTTTTGCTATTTCAATAGACATCACTAATATCCTAACACACTTCTCTCATGTTCTTTCACTGTATAAAGTATAAGAGGAATATTCACTGTCTCAGGCTCTTCTGCAAGTTTGGAGTTGGCACAGTACTAGTCATTGAAGTGTGGGCACAGATTTGCTGGAAGCAGATTGTGGGGGGAGGCATTTTTTTCCTAGAGATACAGATCAAGTTGGTAACGGTCCTCTGCCATCCATGTCTTCTAACCACGAATTGTGATATGCTGCTTAGAGCTGAGATAGCCAAGCCATAGCTTCACCTTCTACAAGGCAGAGAAAAGCCATGAGGATTCGGTGGCCCTTCATGTTCTTAAATTAAAAAATATACTGCTGTCAATTGAATCAGCTGCTAATGAAGTAACAGAATAATTGATGCTGAAAATGCTTCTGGGTCATCTATGTAAGCATGGAAAATACTGTGCTCTGGGAATACTGTTTTGTGGGAAAGCATTGCAATATATTTTTGCAAAAGGAATTGGAAATTTTATACTAGGTAAATATTAACTGGATAAATATACTAGACACTGTTTTAGGAACCGTAGAATTTTCAAAATTAAATGCTGGGTGGTGGCGCACCCCTGTAATCCCAGTGGCTCGGGAGGCTCAGACAGGATGATTGCGGGTTCAAAGCCAGCCTCAGCAAGGGCAAGGTGATAAGCAACTCAGTGAGACTCTGTCTCTAAATAAAATACAAAATTGGGCTGGGGATGTGGCTCAGTGGCCAAGAGCCACTGAGTTGAATACCTGGTTCAAAAAAAAAAAAATTAAATGATATAATTTATGCATTCAGAGTTCTTACAACGTGTTAAGGATTTGATTATGATATAGATCAGATGGACCCTATAGAGTATTTTTTAATTCCCTGAATTCATTCACCTTAATTTTAAGGAGAATATTGTATTTTTCACTAGGAGCTATTCTTCTGAGGTAGATTGGCTCTCTGGCCCCAATCCTCTTTCCTTCACTGTAGTCATGCCCTCAAGAGTAAAGGTGGATGATGTTCCTGCACTTCGCTTCTGGCTCCTGCCATTTGGCTCCCTTTGGTCAATCTGTTTTATTATGTTAGCTGCAATACAAAAAGAAGAGGGAAATTATATTCAACAGTGAGAATAGCTACCTTGAACCTTGGACTTACCTCCTTAGCCTACTTATTCCAAGAGGATGAGAAGAAGCAGATCTATACCACATGCTTAGAATACAGAGGACCCTGGTTTCAATCCCCAGTACTGACAAGAAAAGAAAAAAAAAGCAGCATCAGCAAGATCAGGCTTGTCAATATAAACTAAATATTGTAGACTGTGGAGGGACTCATGTGTATGATTATGTCATGAGGAAACTAGGCAGTAAAAGCTGATTTATACAGCCATCCACCCCCTGCCCAAACTTTGAAAAAAGTTAGTAATACCATAATCTCCTCTTCATTTAGATTTGTCTGTTCAGTACATTTATTTTTCCTCACTTTTTCTCTTTACTCATTAATTAATAAATTAACTTATTACCATACCCAAAAATTTCAAATGATTTCAATAAGATTTTGTAATATTTAGGAGCCATAATTTCTCTTCCACCAGACTTTCCAGCTCTGAGAATTGTATGAACTTGTAATTGCTGGGAATTCGATGAGGCCAGTACAAATTAATTAGAATGAAGTCAACATTAAGGAAAACAAGATGTAGAAGGAAAGAAGAATTTGAATCTTGGTGACTATGTTAAAATTTCTGGGTCTAGTTACCCTTGGATATTTTATTACTGTATGTCAACACATTTCATATTTTACTTAAATCATCTTGAGCTAGGCTTATGTTGCCTGCTATAAATAAAAAGAGTGCCCAGAACCTTCAAGAATGACCACAGAACAGGAAAAATTAATATCATGAAATAGATATCAATAATATATGTCTAGAGAGATTTTAAGCAAAGAATATTCAGCAATGAAAAGTAGGAAAAATTTATATCCCAGTGAGAACAAAAAGAATGAAAAAATTGGAGCATATACTAAAACCAGTGAACAATTTGGCATAACTAAAGTATAAAAAGGGTTTTAAAAGTTGAAATGGGAGATAGTTGTACAATATTTTAGAATTATTTTGGTCAAAGTTTTGGGAGCCCAAATAAAGAATTTGTGTTTATTGTACATTGGAAGTCTGATGATTACAACTTGGTAGAATTTATATCCTTGCTAGGATTTGTGGAATAGGAAAAATGAATGTAGGTAAGGAGAACAAGGCAACTTAAGTGTTTCTGTTGTGTCCTGTCTTTCACAGAGTTTGGCCCATACTTGAAATACAATAAAAATTTTTAAAAATTGTGTCAAATAGGAGGCTTCTGTAACATTATAAATAATAGATATACTGGATGACATGGAAAGACAATAAATATACAGGGAATAGATGTAAGATTTCAATAGATTTAATAGCACTTAGTATCTCAATGGACCTGGGAGCTCTAGGGGAGTTTAGCTTCCAATATGGTCTGAGAAAATTCACTTTGCTGGTGTTGCAAACAGAATTTCTGATATGAGAAGAAATTTGATTCGGTCAAAAAGGTGATAAGGATTCTTTAGTTTACCACAGACAATATTCTCCCTAGATAGACACGTGGTTTTTGCAGATTTATAGTTTGATGTTTTGTTTTGCAGACAAAAGTTGATTTTTTTTCCTAGTGCAGAAACACGTTTCTTTTTTTTTTTTTTTTCTTTCTTTCTAAATCGGTGAAAAATAGTATCAACATCCAATCCATCGCAAGTTGTTGAAGTGGATTAGAAAGAGGATTTTGGAATAATACATGAAAATTATTTAAAATCCTTGGAAATCTGTAACTACATGTTTCAGAAAGAAAACTTTCCACCACCAATATTACTTTTATTGTCATAATCATTAAAAAATATTTGTTTTCCAAGACCAAGAGACTATATTTTCTTATGTACTAAAGTGACACTTGCAATTCACATAGCTGGAATAAAAAGAGAGGAAATGATGATTTCAAAGTATTCCTCCAGTCAGAAGACTATAATTTTCTCTCTGACATTTATATATTTCTTTTGTCTTAATATTCAGCATGAAAGCAAATATATTTAATGGAATTCATATTTCACATATTTGTGAAGTATTTGACATCTTCTGCAGCCTGGATTCTACCACTTCAGAAATTAAAACCTCCCTTCTGAACGTAATAACTGTGCATTCTAGAATGACATAGTGTCAATATTCAGGGAATTAACCCTAAAGAAAGGTACACAGGGTGCTCTATTAAGAATTATGATTGATAATTACCTAGACATTCTAAGCTGATTTTCTAAATATAGGAGCAGCAGATAAAATAATTATCCCTACAAGCCAGAGTTCCCACCATTGTCAATTTTTCTACTGATACCTAGAAAGAAATTACTAAGATTGCCAAGATGTAATGAGATAATAGAGTTTTTAAACTCTACCTTAAAACTGGTATAGGTTAATTCTTAGTCATAGAGGAAGCTATAGGATTTGTAAGCCCACCGATATACAATTCATTCAGGAACCAATTTATCAAAGGCCAAATATTTACCTCATTTTGAGGGAAAATAAAGCAAGTGTATTAGTTGAACCCAAACTAATTTGTCCTAAGCTAGTCTGTCTGCACTTGTGTGATAAGTTTGGCATAAAGTAGTTTCTGTACATAGTGTTCCCTGGGGAAACAACTTGTAACCTAACCTAAGAGTATGTTTCCTATATTAGTAACTGAGAACCCAATTTTCACTATTAATTAAAGTGAAATCCACCCTCTTTAGCAGTATTTGTAATTCTACCATCACAAATGCATATATTTACAAGTTTTACTTCACTAAAGAGAAGAGTGATACGGACTAGTGCTGGGCTCCAAAACTGAAGTCTCTATCACTTTCTGATGTTATATATTTAGCATCATCTTTGAATCTCTCTCTCTCTCTCACTCTCTCTCTCTATATATATATGTATATATGTATATATATATACACACACATACACACACATATATATATACATACATGTATATACACATACTCCACTAATATGCTTCTATCAGAATCCCTAGAAGTATAGTCCAAGCAGGAATAATGTTTAAAAGTTTTGCTGCTAATTTGGCTACACAATCCAGATAATGAACCATTAGCTTAATCAAATGGGATCACACATGAATTCTTGAAAAAATAATAATTCCTTTTTTTTTCATTTTTACTGTGGTAAAATAAGCATACGCAAAAATTTGCTGCCGCAACCATTTTTAAGTGTGTAGTTCAGTCTTAAATACAAGCTTCCTTTTCTATGACTATGGCTACCATCAATCTCCTGAATTATTTTCATCTCACAAAACTGAAACTCTACACCCATTGAACAATAATTCCTCATCCCCTCACCACCCCCACTGGCCATGTCTGGAAGCCACCTATCACTGCTATGATCATTGCTATGATCTTGCTGTTCTTATTAAATCAGATCACTAGAACCATACACTGTCTTTTTGTGGCTGACTTATTTTACTAGTATAATGGCAGTGTTCATCCTCTGTACATCAGAATTTCCTTCCTTTGAAAGGCAACATAATTTTTCAGATCTATAGGCATATCATATCTATATGTAATATTTTGCTTATCCATTCATCCATGGATGAACACTAGTGTTGCTTCCACATTTTAACCATCATAAATAATGCTGCTGTGAACATAGATGTGCACATACATCTTCAAGACCCAACTTTCAATGCTTTTGTCTGCATGACTAAAAATGGAAAAGCTAGATCATGTAGTAACTGTATTCTTAATTGTTTTAGGAACTGGCATAATATCTTTCATAGCAACTTCATATTTTACATTCCCACCAAACATACACAAGGGGTAATTTTCTCTGCATCTTTACCAATACTTTTCAATTTTTGCTTCCTATATTTTTATGGTCTGTTGTTAGGCACATAGATGTTTATAACTTTTCTATCATCTTGCTGCATTGAATCTCTTATGAATATACAGTGTCGTTCATTGTGTCTTAAAATCTTTTTATTTAATATTCATTTTCTCTGATATTGGTATATCTGCTTTTATTCTCTTTTGCTTACTACTCCTTCACTTATAACCTATTTGTGACTTTAGATATAACACGAGTCTCTTGTAGAGAATATATAGTTTGATTCTACTTTTTACTGTTATGCTAATCTCTATCTTTTGTTTGGATAGTTTAATTTTTTCTATTTGAAATAATTACTGATGAGGAGGAACTTGTCTTTGAATTTGCTAAATATTTTCTGTGTCTATTCCTTATACCCATTTACCTTTTATTTTTTACATTGCTTTTTCTATTGTGTTAAAGTTTTGTAGTGAAGGTCTTAAATTCCTTTTGTGCTCATACTTTGGCTATTTTCTTTAGTTTTTAGTTTTTGGAGGGTTCTAGAGATTGAACCTAGGATTGCTCTACCACTGAGCTGTAACTCCATTCCTTCATATACTTTGTTGTTGTTGTTGTTGTTGGGACGTGGGCTTGTTTAAGTTCCTGAGACTGGCCTCAAACTTGTGATTTGCCTGCCACAGCCCCTCCCAAGTCACTGGAATTTCAGTTGTGTATGCTTTCTGTAAGATGCTCCCAGAACACATGCAGGGCCTGTTTTCATGAGACTGAGGGGTGGGAATTAATAGTTGCTACTGTGCTAGAAACTGAAATTGTCTGAAATACATCATAATTTATCAACCCTGCTTTCAATAAACTCCCTAGTTGCAAAATGCTATATCAGACAGCTTCTATCAGTGCAATTGGTGGCTAGGTGCAAAGACAGACTGCTGGTGCCTCCTGCTCTTGTCATCTTCTAGGAATCTCTAATTCCTTCATTCAGATGAAATCCTTCCTAACTGGGTCATTCATCTAGGGATTAAATCCATGTGTCATCAAAGATCCTGCTGGATGGACTCTCCTCCTATCATTGTTTTCTGTCTCATTAGCTTGTACTCTTAAAATGAGTTAATGTGATTTAATCCAATTATCTAGTCTCCAGATCAATTTGAAACTCTTCCTTAGCAACATAATATGTCTTATGTATGTTACATGCATAAGTCATAAAATGACCTCTATCAGATATAGCCAATGGCACACTGAGTTTATTTTGTTGTTCTTGTTTTGTGTTCTTGGTGCTGGTAATCATATCTAGGGCCTTTCTTATACTCCTCCACTGAGCAACATTCAGAGACCCCAAACTGAGCCTTTCTATCTAAATACTTAGAATAAAAATCACACACTCATTTGCTTATTCAAAAAAGTTCATTGGTTCCAAATAAGCAATTTAAATTAATTTGAGAACATTAGGTAAGACCAATGTAAAACACATTCTTTTAAAAGAGGGTTAGCTCCTCTGGGGCCTATGGTAATAAGTTACTTTTTGATTAACATCTGCCCTTACAACTGAATTTTTTAAAGGTCTACAGTTCTCCCAAGAGTATGCTTAAATATTTTCAAAATGTTACCAACGAGGTTTATAAGTAGACATTTTGAAATGTTGTGTTGCAACATTTAATAAATTAACTTCTATGCAACACTCTTTAAGTATTTTTCAAAACATTTTGCCTTGGGAAGTATTCTATATGGGAAAGCATTTGAAATTATGTTATATATTTAAAATGATTTTCCCTCAAATGTTTTACCTGTTAAATATAATGCCTTTATTTTACCACTGTGTATGTTTTCATATCTCAAAACTTTGATTATAATTCTTTTCCTTAAAACCATAACATCAGACTAAATGGTTTAGAATATAGTTTATAAGTAAATGATGGAAGTATAGTGCTCTGTACATAAAACACAAAGATAAAGACTTAATAATAGAGCCATTTAATATAAATTTCTAAATATATAAATACATATGAGTATATACTGTGCTTATGTATATATATGTATGACTAAAACATCTCACTGTATATTCATAAATTACTAATATATCAATATGACAATATTATTCTATAGTTTATACATATAGTGGTACTCTATGTGGTATTGTTCTATATATACATGTGTGTGCACTTAAGTTTATCTATAATTATCCCTAGAACCAATTTGCATGTCACAATGTTTCTAAATTCAGAAAACTATCTTGGAGTTTTCTCTTTCTTTCTCCTGTTTGACAGAAAAAATAAAAGTGATTGAGATCTGTTGCCCTTCCTGACCTCTTAGTGTTAGAAAGCATAATTGCTGCTAATTAGGATCTGCTCTTTCTAAATTAGGTCCTCTGAATCGAAGAATCAGAAATTTTGGTGATAATCACTCCAGGAAATTCTGTCATTTTGATAGTTTGGAAATTTAAACAAAGATTTTTAGTTGCTTGGTAAAGTTTTCTGAGATATTTGTTTTATGGAATAAAAAGCAATGACAATTCTTTTTCACTCCAGTAGGGTAAATATTATTATGAGGTTAATGCTGACATTTTCATGTGTATCAAATTAGACGATTGATAAAAATGAGAAATTGTTTTGAAAACCAAAGCAAGAAAAATGCTAAAATTTCTATTCCTTCTCCACAGAGCTCACTCAGAACAGGATAGGCCTCCCATAGGAATACTTTGAAATGACAAGTTTTGGAAATGATGAAATAAACCATTTTCAGCATTTATTTTAGTCTCTTTTCTAGTGTACTGTAAATTTCATACAAGCTCCTTCAAATAAATTCCCAAATGAACCACCAATCAAAAGAAGATAGAAATTTCACCTGTTTGGATGTGAAATAATGGGTTATGTTACCTTGACTTTAAACCATTTTATTTACTATTTTAAAACAAATTTTACCTTTGCATATTCCTAATCAGATGTGGATGGGGAAAGGCAGAATATAAAAGATGGCATGCTTTTAGATGGGAATCAATGTGAAGGTAAAAATAAATACAGAGTTTGTTAAATCAAATGATGGAAAGTATAGGCTGGGAATATGCTCACAGAGATAAAGTGATATTTGAGGAACACTGAACCCTAACTAAATGCAGATATGCAGCAGAAGACAATTGGCAGAGAGAGAAAAATGAATTCCCATGATTAACACCCGGTGATGGAAAGATCGACCACAAGCCTGAAAACGCTCAACGGGTGAACAGCTGTTGAAAGAGTAAAGGATTTTTATTATCTGAGTTGGTCTTTGAAAAATATTTGTTTTAACCAAAAGCAACATCATGCAGATGAAATTGTATTAGTACACGAACAGAGACCATAACGTTAATCACAGATTCGATTAATTATTCACCCAATAAACTTGTACTAAGTATTCAAGAAGTGCCAGTCACTGTGTGTAGTGCCTTTCAAACAAAACTGAACAAAAATAGTGTTTATGCACAAGGAACACATTGACACATAAACAGAAAATAATGATGCATGGTTTATATGCAGAGATAAAAAATGTGTGGACAGTTAAAAAACTGGAAAATGTATGGGGTGAGGGTGCATGGACTTAGAAAATACTTACAGGAGGCAAAAGAATGAGCTTTTCTTATCTTATGATCTGGCAGCTACTTTCTTAGGTATTTAAGCGATCGAGTTGAAAACAAATTAACACAAAACGTACACACCGGTGTTTATATCATTTTTATTCATGATCTCCTAAATTTGGATGCAACCAAGGTCTTTCACAGTTGAATGGATAAACAGTGCGTGATGGTTAATTTTATGTGTCAATTTGGCTAGGACACAGTTCCCACATATATTGTCGAACATTATTCTAAATGTTTCTGTGATGGTGTTTTTTAAAAGCTGATGTTCACATTTAAACTGTTGGACTTTTGACTACCACATATTAACCCCCATAATATAGATGGGCTTTGTATAATATTTTGAAAGTCTTAATAGAAAAATTCTGCCCTTGCTGGAGAAAGAGGAAATTCTGCTAACAGGAATCAGATTCAATCTGCAATTGTCCTGGAGTCTCCATCTTCTCAACCTACTGCATATTAGTCAGTCTGCACAATCTCAGCAGTCAATTCCTTAAAAACTAACCTCTGTTTCTCTCTTTCTGTCTCTCTGTCTTTACACACACACACACAGATACACACACCTCCTGTTGGTCCTGGACAACTTGACTCTCATGCGGTGGTACATCTGTATAATGGAATATATTCACTAAAAAAAAAAAAAAAAGAAATGAGCAATCTATGAAGAAACTCCAATTCTTGTTCGTGAAAGAAACCTGTCTAAAGAGGCTACAAACCATATGACCCAAAACATATGATGCTCTGGGAAAGGAGAACCCGTGAAGCCAGTGAAATGATGTGGTTGTCAGGGATTTCTGAAGACAGAGGGAGAGATAGACAAGGGAAGCACAGGGGATGTTCAGGGTGCTGAATGCAGCATTTTACACCTAAGATCACACATTTGTCAAAATCCATGTAACACAGTTAACCCTAACATAAATGGCATTCTTGGGTTGATAAGAGTGCATAAATATCAGTTCATAGATTGCAAACATGTACCACATGTCAATATTAGGGAAGGCTATGAGTCTGGGGACGGGGAGAGGTTTATTGAGAACTATTGGTACTATCTGCTCAATTTTTCTATAAATGCAAAACCATTTTAAAAATAAAATCTATTGGTTGAGATAAAAACTGAATGAGGTTCAGACTCCAGTGCTTTTATAACTATGTCAAAATGGATTTTACTCTCATGTATAACTAAAAAGAACCAATAAAAAGGTAGAAAAAAGACTGTATGAGGAGTCCTTGTATTATAGAATGTGAAATATGGAAAGAAAAATACTCATTTGTTATCTACCATCTATTGAGATGGAAAGTATAGAAATATAGGGAGAAATAATATATTAGGGGAGAAGATAAAAGAGTTCATTTTGACTACTTGAAACTTGAGTACTGGATATAATTGTGGAGAATCCAATAAATTATAAAATATATAAGTGTGGTAATTAAAAATTCTAAGAATGGTGTAGAATAAACAGACTTGAGAGTGAAAAAGTGAGTCCACCACCTCCCGGTCAGGCTTCTTGCTTCCTCTTGCCTTAATCACCACTCTCTAATAAACAGCCATCTCTGGCTTCCACACAAAACTGTACAAAAACTCTTCTCTAAATCTGAGTTACATGTAAATGTAAATCATTCCTCTGCTTCACGTCCTAGAGACTAAGTCCATAATTCTTCTTGCCTTTATTGTAAAGACTGTGAGCTCTCTCTCTCTCTCTCTCTCTCTCTCTCTCTCTCTCTCAACAGAGTTATGAGCTGATAACACAGATATGTAGGTGAAAACTACCTTTCTCAAACCTTGGGCTTCATTTTGGTTATGTGACTGGTTGTGGAAAATTAAAAAAAAAAAAACACTCATAAAAACGATGTGTTGGAGTTATTGGTGAGACTTTCCAAGTAAAAAACATTTGCTTCCACCTTTCTGTGTTATCATTGGTTACAGTTTCAGGACAACAATGCAGCTACCTTAGATGGGATTTTAGAAGCACTGTATTTAAAAATATAAAACAGAAAGATGCAAAAGTCTAGTGCGTCCTACAACATGGAAGCTAGTCATTGATTCTGGGGGCTCAAGATTGGACTTTACAAGGAGACAAATACACTTCCGTTATATCCAAACTACTGTTAATTTGGGTTCCTGTAGCAGCTTTTCTCCTAAGTTATGCAGGCTCCAGAGCTTCCCCCGTTCTTTATGTCTCCACCTCTCTGAACACTTATTATGCCTCTCTCTTTCTTGCTCAGGGACCCTCAGTCACAGGGATCTCTGTGCTACCCCTAGGATGTGTCAAGCAAACTTCAAACTCACTGGGTTTTATAAAATTGATACTTATTGAAACTATTCTTTCCTGGGAAACATCTGATTATCTAGTTCATTTTATTCATGTCAATGTTGAAGTGTTATTTTATTAAGTGGTGCCCCCTATCACCACGGTTCCCTGCTGTGCTTTATTACTCTCTATAGGAATCATTAGCATCTGACAAAATCTGTTTAACAATTGATTTGAAAATTGTCTGTAGATGATGGCTAGAATGTTAGTATTATGAGGGCAGAAACTATGTTAACTTCCCCTTAACTGTGTTTAAGAGAGAATTAAATGAGATCTAGAATTGCCATGTATGTAATGAGAATTTCAGAGGTGTTTGTTGGATGACCGAATGACTGAAAATATAAGAAAATATGGTGTCACACAGGAGGTTGTGTAGAATTAAAAGAGCTCTGAACATTGGTGCACACACGTCTAAAGGAAAGAAGAGCAAGAAACATGAAGGGGAACAGGAAGATACACAGAGATGACCAAAAGAGGGTAGCACTGCAAGAATCAGCAAAGTCAGAATTCATTAGAGAAAGAAAGATATGTTTCTAAGTTTTCAATTGATCATGGAAACGCTAAGACCATTATTTTCCTGGAGGGGATAGGTTATGGTGCAGTAGTAAGAGCAGAGAGCATTTTCCAGTAGTTTGCAGAGTGGATGGATTTGAAAAAATTGAGACAAATGTAAGATATTCTTTTGAGAAGTTGCAAAAGAGATAAAGAAGAGAAGACTGAGGAAGCAATGACCTACAGGGAGGACAGGCGATGGTGTCAAAGTAACATTTGTTAGTCCCATGTTGAAAAGGAAGACCAATAGCTCATCTGCCAAGATGGACAAAAATAAATGAAGGGCTGAATGTAGTCCAGATATGTTGGCATGATGGGAAGTAGATCAGGGAAGTCAAGATTGGAAAAAGTAGCCAGAACATGAATTGAAGGCCAAGCTGGAAGGAATAAAAAAATTTCCAACAGTCATTGAAGTAATTATAAGTATTGGACTGAGGATAAATTAAGGTTTGCATTCAGCATTAGGGATTTACACAAAAATAGAATCACTGTCTGTAAGTGGTTCTCAACTAAAGGATGCTGGAGCCCCCAGAATAGAATCAGCTCTATAAAATCCTGACAGCAATTCAGCAAATGCTACCTTAGACCCTGTATTCCACTTACTCCAACCTTCTCCTGGCATGTTTCTTGAGAAGTTAATTAACTTTCTGATCTCTGGTGTGTTACAAAATAAAATAAAGATATGAATGCCTGCCCTGCTTAACTCAGAAGGACATTATGTGATTTAATGTCAACTTTAAATATTTTTGGTGGTTGAGTTAAATGTAATACTAAGAGACTTGAACTTCCAAAAACTATTTCATCAACCTAGGCGTTTTGAAATCTTCAGATGTTCTGAAACCCAATCTGAATTTTAACGGAGTTCATGATACTGAGCAAGAATAGTTAGTAATAATCAGAATAAAACTGACCACTTATTATTTTGATACATCATGAGAAGGGGGCATGTATGTTTTATATAGTTATTTGGTATAGAAGACAGAACAGGATCTTTATGATTTGACAAACTTTGGCTCAGATCTAGCTGTGCTGAATGTATCCAGATGGCATAGTATTGGGGCATAGATTTTATTTTACTGAGTTTCTTGCATATAATAAATTAGTTACCTGGGTCAGTGTTTTGTTAATGGAACATCTGAAAATATAAGACAGCATGACATGGGGGTGGATAGGTAATCAGTGGTTTGGCTTAGAATTCGTAGTTTAAATGTAAAATCTCACACTTTCTAGCTTTACGAACCCAGATAAATTATTTAACCTTTCTCTAAACCTAACATACTGTTTATTCATAAATAGTACTATCCAATTTGTTTTTCATAAGAATTTAATGAGCAATGCATGTATCGCCCCCTTAGCTTAGTCACTGACATGGAAGATGCTTATGAAATGTTACATGCTAACACTTTATCATTTTAATAATTAAATAATGAAGGCAGTAAAGGCCATCTTTCTTTTCCACACAAAGCAAGACCAAAGTGGAGACATTGTAATAATATAGTCTAGAGTTGCTTGTGTAAACTTAAAACCCATGTTTTAGTCAGCTATTTCACTGCTGTGACGAAATGACCCAACTAGCACAATGGTAGAGGAGCAAAATTTTGTGTAGAGTTCACAATTTCAGAGGTTTTAGTCTTTAGAAGGCAGGCTCCATTCCATGGGGATTGAGGTGAGGCTGAACATCATGGCAGAAGAGTGTGGAGAGGGAAGCAGCTTATATCATGGTGATCAGGAAGCAGAGAGTCTCCAGTCAGCAGACAAACATATACCCAAAGCCATGCCCAATTCCCACCTCCCGCAGACACACCCTACCACTTCAGTTACCACTCTCCCTATATAGGGATTAACTCACTGATTAAGACTCCCACAACCCTATCATTTCTCCTTTGAGCCTTCTTGCCCTGTCTCACATTCAAACTTCACAACCCAGATCCTTTTTGTTCACCAAATAACATTCTGCAATGAACTTCCCTCTAGTCTACAATCCCAGATTAATTAACATTTATGGATCATTTACTAAGGTTAGGCTTCTCTCACTTCACCTTGTTGAGAGTGGATACAAGGGAGAAAGATGGAAAGCCACTTTTAAAGCTCTCAAACACTGCAGAGGTTTATTAGAAGGAAATGCTCCATTTCTCTGATCCATTTCATCCACATTAGTCCCCTCCTATTAACTTTACTGCACCAGCATCACCCTGAGTCTACTCTCCACTCATCTCATAAACAGATACTAAGAAGCTAATTAGGTGACCATCTCATTGATGTCCAAGACCAGTTTCATTATCTCAATTAGGGCTTGAATTATCAATTAGTTGCACAACTTATAGTTTCAGAAGCGATATGCAGAGCAACATGTCAAAATTTAATTAGAGCACAAGCTATTAAAAGCACTTAGAAAAATGCTATGTGGTTAAATAATAATAAAATATCTTAAAATACAATTATTATGAAGCCCTTAGCATTAATTTTTAACGGTGCCAAAGCAGCAGAATTGTCAAGACTTGTCCAATGGATGCAAAATAGTCTCCCTAATCTTTTATAATAATTTGTTTCCTCAAATTTCTTTGGCATTGTTGAATTGCTTCTGATATAGAGAAATGAATATAAAACATAGTAAACCAATGATATACTCTTAATGCAGTGTTCTGAGTTACTCTTACACCTCAAATAACAAAAATGCTGTTCAACAAGGAAATTAATGTATCTTGGAAAATTGTCTGGAGAATAAAATCTTCATTACAGAAAGCAGATTTCTATATTTTCCTCTGTAAATGATGCTATGAGGTAGTAACATGCTTGTTTTTCACATGGGGTGATGTAAATAAGAGTATTTTGGATTATTTATACCAGCAATGAGTTATCACTTGCACAGAGAGAGAGAGAGATCATTTTCTGTAATTACCCATGCCTGTCATGGGATCTTACAATGATAGCATCTTGTAAGGTCTCTGAAGACAGACTCAATATTTACTGTATACTTAGGATTACCAATGTGGTATAGTAGTCCTACATGTTTCTTAGATGAAACAACACATGACTGAGTGAGTAATTTGGATGAAGCAATACATGGTTGAATGAGTAATGACCATGAAGACAGATGGTTAATACTAAAAGTCAAATCTGACCATGGTTATTGGAGTCAAAGCCCAAACAATGACTCAGAGGCAAGTCAGCAGCAGAGATGGTAGAAGTTAGAACTGTGGGGCTAATTATAAACACCTGGGAAAATGGTGTATGGCCACAGGCACCCCATACCAACTAAATCAGAAAGCCAGGCTATGGCACCATGTATTTCAAAATACATCCAAGATTAAGAACCAGCAGATAAACAATATTGTCCAACAACACAGCTGAATGAAGCGTCTGAAGAACCAGGGAAGCAGAAGGTGAGGGACAATTGGATGAGGCCCATGAAGGAGTCTGAACTCACTTATTGGCATTGGATTTGAGTCTTGTAGAAGAGACTGGCAGAACTGACCACTTGGCTATACCTACCTCAACCACCTAGGAAAGTGGATTAGGCATCATGACTCATTGATATCTTTATAATTGGTTTTACTCAACTTTCTGGCTGCTGTGACTAAAGGACCCTCCCAGACCAATTATAGGGGAGGAAAAGTTCATTTGTGGGCTGAGGGTTTCAGAGGTCTCAATCCATAAACAGCAGACTCCATTCCTGGGGGCTCATGGCAGAAGAGCATGGTAGAGAGAAGCAGCTCACATTGTGATCAGGAAGCAGAGAGTCTCCACTTGCCAGATACAAATGTATATCCAAAGCCACACCCAATTCCCACCTCCTCCAGCCACACCCTACCACTTCAGTTACCACTCAGTTAACCCCATCAGGGGATTAATTCACTGATTGGATTATGGCTCTCACAACCCAATCATTTCTCCTCTGAATCTTCTTGCATTGATTGTCTCACCATGTGAGAGTTTGGGGGATACCTCATATCCATACCATAACATAATTTATATTATTAGAAAAAGGCGTATTATTAGCACTCTATGTGGGTAGGTTCCAGATACACAGATTCAAACCAACTGTGGATCAAAACTAATTTTAAAAATTTGGTCTATACTGAATATGTAAATACATTTTCCTTGTCATTCCCTATACAATAGAGAACAATAATTATTTGCATAGCATTTCCATTGCATTTGGTATTAAAATTAATCTAGAGATGATTTAAAGTATACAGGAGGATGCAAAGATTATATGCTAATACTACATCATTTTATATATTGGACTTGAGCATCATCAGATTTTGGTATTGGGTGGAGAGTCTTGAAACCAGTACTTCACTGATACTAGGGGTTGACTGTATTTTGATGTGAGAATAAATACTGGATTTTAATACTATGAAAATGGAGAGCAGGCCCCCCCAAATATATTCTTTTATAACCAGCTAAGTTCTGTTTTATAATATTCCTCCAGAAGTAGCTTCTATAACAGTCAAAAAATAAGCACAATTCATATGATAAAAGGAAGAACTTCTTAGAACTGTGCTAACCATGAAAACACACTGAAAAAAAAGGGAAATATTTTTAGGTATTAATGTTTATTTGGCTCAAATTATTTGTTTTCTACTTTACTTAAGGAAATAATAGAAAGGTGACTATATTATAGTGAACAGAAAGTTTTTTAAATGCCAAGAACTATAACTATAGCACAAAGTCATCAATGAAATTAGGTTTAGATTTGGTATTTGTGTTGCTTCTCTGAATTTTAAGAAAATTGAGCCTAAAATACCACTTTCTACTTACCCTCATTTAAGACCTCAAACAGATCTCAGGAAAGAGTTCTCTTCTCAGAGATGTAATTCTTTTCTAATTGATGTGCTGGGTTATATCTTCATTAACAGAGATTAAATAAAGCAGCAGTTCCTAATTTGAAAATTTATCCCAAAATAGAATAGAGTAATTCTTTTAAACATCACTTTCTAGTTTTCTCCTTGTGCCATTTGAAATGTCAGTTTTCAAGAGAACAATATAAATTCAGGCACCATGGTGTAGCCTGTAATCCCTGTGGTTCCTGAGGCAGGAGGATCAGAGTTCAAAGTCAGCCTCAGCAAAAGTGAGGTGCTAAGCAACACAATGAGACCCTGTCTCTAAATAAAAATACATAATAGGGCTGGGAGTGTAGCTCAGTGGTCCAGTGCCCCTGAGTTCAATCCCTGGTAACCCCCCAAAAAGAGAACAATATAAAATAACTGTACATGCAATTATGTGTCAAATATTAAATATGATGTGCTACCTTGTTCTCATGACCTGTCTTGTCTGTTCAGGGTGATGTAATGAAATATCATCGACTAGGAGGCATATTACAACAGCATTTATTTCTCTGACTCTTGAAACCTGGGAAATCCACTATCAAGGTGGTGACCAATTTGGTGTCTGGTGAGGACCAGCTTCCTGGTTTGCAAATGGTCATCTTTTCACTGTTTCCTCATGCGATAGAAGAGACTCATGAGCTCTTAGGGGTCCCTTTTCTAAAAGCACTAATGTTTATGTGGGCTCTGCCCTTGTGACTCAATCATCTCTCTATGTTCACAGTTATTTCTTCTTTTATATTTTCGCTTTTATCAATTCCATGACTATACAAACTAATGGGGCCCCACCAGTGTCCCCCAGAATTTCACAAAGCTGCCTGAACTCTTGGTTGAATGGGTCCATCTCCCTTCGGTTTGGCTTCATCCTAGTTGCTCCCTAAACTGCATAATCAGGAGTCAATTCAACTTGACCTCCCTGATCGAAGACAGACCCCTGGGATGGTTATTGATGCCTTTTGGGAGAAGTTTAAGTAAATGGCTAGTCAATTATCTGGTGTTCAGAAATGCAGTGATTAGGTTTAGCCTGGGAGAAAAGTAATGTTAAATCCAAACAGAGAGAATCCATCTTCCTATTTCCTTCTGCTGTTAGCAAGTCTTCATAAACTGATTAATCATAAATTATTAATGTCAGTGGGACTGAGATACATTCCATCTCCTTTTATTGAAATACGCCTCCCAGGCATCCTGGGGTGGGTTTGACTGATAAGCCAATAGCAGTGGCATTTGCATAATCGTACTGGCACCTTGCTGCCAGGCTCTCTTGCTGTGGTGTTGACAGAGTGGCTTATGATATTTTTACACTTGAGGTAATCTTGATGGTCCAATCAGTGTCTTTGGTTGAAAAGAGTATAAATAAATCACGTTTTAAGTTGTAATTTTTCATCTGATTAATGGATATGTCTAATGACAAACAGTTTTGGGGGAAAATAATCTGTCTTTGGTTGGTGGAACTACACTGGACACAGCCTGTCTGAAAGATTGAGAGATCTGGGAGGGGGCATTTCTGGGAACTGCTGGATTTCTTGAATTTTTTCCCTTTCATTCATGGGGTATGGCTGTTGTAACACATGGAATTTAAGATGATACTTCTTATAATTTTAAACGCTTCCAGAGTACACTGTGTTTTTATACAGTTCCATGTTTAGTAATCAATACTTAATCAGTAAGCAAAGATAAAAAATAAGACAGAAAAATACAAAATAAAAAGGAAAGGCAAGGTTTTCATTGAGACACAGTCTGAAATGCTGAAGCAAAGCAGAATTTTTCTTAGAAGGATGGCGTTTGAGGGTCAGTTTGACATAAAGTAACTGAACATTTAATGACTGCTTATTAATGGACTGAAAGCTAAAGTGGACTTAATGGACCTGCCAAATGTCTACTAATATTGTTAATTTTCTAAATCATTTAAAGAAAAAAATAATAGAAGTAAACTGGGAAATTTTATATCTTACTTTACTTTTTAAAAAATGAAACCATATGGTACATCTAAACTACTTTATTTGGCTCCATCATATTATAAATAAGGAAATATATATGTATATATTTATATACACACACACACACACACATATATGTGTACACACACATACACACACACACACACATACATATATGGTCCAATCAGTCTCTTTGGTTGTATATGTCAGCAGTTGTTTTTTTTTTTTTAATTTTATTTTGTTTTTGGTCTGGAGAATAAATCTAGGGCCTTTCATATGCCAGACAAGTACTTTATCATGGAACCACATCCCCAGCCCAGTTTTTTTTTTCTTAACAAACTATAATGTCAACATTTCAGTGATTTAAACAAGATATTGGGCATAGATTGGCCAGTTGTTTACTGAACCATTGACTGTCTGGTATACAACTGTAAAATACTTCTGGCTGCAGAGTCCAGAGGATGACTCAGGCACAGACACTGAGGCATGACGTACCTGTGCTAATGCGGACTAAGTTCCCATTATTTGGTTTCTCTAATTATTGCATGGAGTAGAACCATATTCCTTCCCTAAATCTCCATGTCCCTCATTGCCATTAAGACACTAAGATTTGGGAGCTACTTTGTAGTAGAAACTGACAACACACCTAAATAATATGCAAGGCTAAAGTATACTACTGAAACACTTTGACAGACATGCACAAAAAAAGACTCTATTTGAGCCTTTTTTTTTTTTCTCAGTATTAGCAACTGAAAGAAGTTGAATATCCAGAGAATTTTGCTGTCCTGTTTTCAATTGTTATGTTTTGGATGTGAGGTATCTCCCAAAAGCTCATATGTGAGACAATGCAAAAAGGTTCAGAAGAGAAATGATTGGGTTGTAAGAGCCTTAACCCAATCAGTGAATCAATACCCTGATAGAGATTAACTGAATGATAACTGAAGTGGTAGTGTGTGGCTGGAGGAGGTGGGAATTGAAGTGTGGCTTTGGGTATAAATTTGTATCTTTTGAGGGTAGTCTCTCTCTGCTTCCTGATGAAAATATAAGCTTCTTCCCTCTGCCACCCTCTTCCTCCATGATATTCAGCCTCACCTCAAGCCCCGAGGAGTGGAGCTGGTCTTCTATGAACTAAGACTTCCGAAACCATGAGCCCTCAAATAAACTTTTCCTCCTCTACAATTGTTCTGGTTAGATCTTTTTAATAACAGTGGCAAAAGAGCTGATTAAAACACAAATAAAATTAATTTAAGACCATCTCTGTGATTTTTTTTGTTAGTTTGTTTCCTTTAAGGATAAAACTCTTCAGAAGAATCATTTGTACTTCCTGCTACACTTTCTTGCCACAGTACCTTCTGAATCTATGCTAATCATGTGTTGAAAACACAAATCTATGAAAACGCCCTCTATACAAGTCAGCAACAATCTCTGCACTGCCAGTCCAATGACCAATACTTTGTTTTCATTGCACTTGACCTTTAAGCAGCTCCGACACCTTTGTTCACTTTGGCCTTCTCAGGACACTTTATTGGCTTCATTTCTGACACACCACCCTGCCCTTATGCCTCACTGGGAGTTTTTCTTTGTTTCCACTTCTGGATGCTCTTTTCTGAGTGGTTACCCAGAATCAGCCACATCAACTCAAAAGAGATCATTAAATTTTCATGAATTTTGCAAGCTGATTGATGTCATGTTGAAAGTGTGGAATCACAAATGGTGACAGGAGTTATACCACAGAAATAAAACACTAGAAATTAGTCCATTTCCCAACTTCTGAGCACCAGTTGTTAAGCATTGACCAGGATAACACTACATCCTCCTTCTAGCCATGTTAGAATAACCCAGATCTTAGTCCTTTGGTGTTTTGATTTCTGTACTCATTCAAAATTATACCAATCTGATAGTTTTAAATGATATCTATATTCTAGGACCCTTAATTTAAACACCCAACATTGATCTCTCCCCTCAATTCCAGATCTTTTTACTCAATGGCAACTTTACATTTTACTTAAACGTCTAATATCTGCATTTGAAAAATGCATGTTTGAAACTGAACAATTAATATGACTCCCACAAAATCTTCCTCTCTCTCTCATTGTCTCATCTTATTTCATATCCCTGAAATTCATCAGAATAATTTGGAGTTGTTAAGATTCATCCCTTTCTTCCCCTACAATCTTGCACCCAATTTCCTTGAGCAACATATTAACATTGCTTTCACCTTCAATATAAATCTGAGCTATTATTTTACCTGCTGATCCAACAACGCATCTAATCCTTCTTGCATGAAAGGCAAGTGACATCAGCGTTTGGCTACATTTCCTACCATGCATGATGTCATGCATGTACTCTTGTCATTCTGTCAACCTTTTTGTCACCATGACCTTCCAAGAACCTCTCTGCCTCAGAGATTTTACCCTGGACATTCCCTCTTCCTGGAGCCCTGGGCCACTAGATCATTCATTTCATTTAGGACACTAGCCAAATATGACCTACTCAGACTCTTTCTTGACCATCTCATCTGAAATGGTACCTGGCATTTACCTCTACCCTCTTGCTTTGTTTTATATAGCACTTACTGGAGAGAGAATATCATTTTAGATATCCTTATTTTTTTTTTTTAATCACTCTCAATTGAAAGTTAGAACCTTCCAAGCTCTGAGTGCACAAATTTTTATTATGCTTGATTTTACTTCCATTGCTTAGTATTGGACCTGGTATTTAACAAACGGTCAATAAACATTTCTGAAAGCAAATACTATGAACGTGTATGAATGAATGAATGATAAATTAGTAAATTAGTAAATGCATGCTGGTAAGTTAGAATATTCATACTAATCATGATCAACTTCAGATATATGTTTTTCTCTTCTTTTCCCTAACAGCAATATTTCCAAGTATTTTATAATGTTTTCTAGATTGTAATGTAATTTTAGGTCACATTCAGAGGTGACCACTTGTAATCATAACTACTTTGGAGACTGAGACAGAAGATTGCCAGTTTGAAGTCAGCCTCAGAAACCTAGTGAAACCCTATCCCAAAACTTTTATTAAAAGAAGAAGATTGGTATGTAGCAGTGGTAAGCCACACCTGGATTCAATTCTCAGTGCTGGAAAAAGAAATTTTAAAATATATTATTAGTTGAGTCCTAAAAATGAGACTTGTACTCTGTCTGATAGTTTCTCCTCATTCAGATCCCACTTTGGGTGCCATCTTTTCTGGAGGGATTTCCTTGACCAACCTATGTGAAGTATATTCCCTGACATTATCCCTTCTCTCAGAATCCTGTTTACATTTTTTTCTTTCTTCATGTATTGTTTATTTTTTATATTACTTGTTTTTCTGTTAGTTTATTTGCTTCCCTGTCTTTTCTGATTCCTGAGTTCATAAATTTGGTTGGCTTATTAACTGCTTTTTATTCAGCATCCAGAAATCCTCAGAATATAGCAGTAGGTGTTCAACATTTGTTTGTGAAATATACTCATGCACATACTCTCAAAAAGAAACACAGCAACACAGCAATGTGAGGCACAGATGCTGAGTGAGTGATTCCATGCAAGGGGGTTCTGAGCAGCGTAGTCAAGGAAAGACTCTTACAAGAGAGAATGAGTATGGGGTGGATTTGAGTCCATTTTAGAGAAAATGCAATAAGTTGTCACATTCAGGAAAAAAAATGTATTCTGATAGGTGAACATACTAGTTCGGGATCATGGCTGATTGGCCAATATCTGAAGAGATGGTTCAAAAATGTTTCATTCACAATATTTTCAATGTTACCATTCAGAGAGAGAGAGGGGGATACTCAGGCAGTCATGGAGTTGGAGAGTCTAAAATCCACAGACTTGGGGAAAGGTTGGAGATAGAGTTAAAACCAGTCTGACGGCAGAATGCCCCACTATCTGGAGAATGTCAGTATTTTCTCCAATAAGGGAATGAGTTGATTGGATGAGGTCGACCCCCATTAATCTTCTTTAATCAAAGTCTTCAGAATCAATTGTTAAAAGTCATCTAAAACATATCCTCACAGGAATATCTAGAATTCTATTTGGTTAAGTAGTTGGGTACTGTAGCCTAGACAAATTAGCATATCTAGTGAACCCTTACAGTTGTTTATTTTGCTACATGCACATGCATGACAAGGAGATGTATAACCAGAGAAGGGAAGGCGATTGTAGGGAGTGGGCTTTAATCATTGGGTAGGATGACTGGGGAAGACTTCCCTGGAAGGTGACATTCCAGAGGTAACTAGAAAGATGTGAATGGGCAAGCCATGTGACATGTGGTAGAAGAGCTGGCAGAAGAATGAGCAAGTGCCAAAGCTCTAAGGGTGGACCTTGCCTCACTTGCATGGTAGAAATATCAAGTTCAGAGTGTTTGGAATGAAGTGAGTGGTAGACTGGGTAGATGTTGACAAAGTAGAGGAGAGGGCAAGTCCAAGTGGGCATGTAGACTCCATAAGGACATTGTACTTGGAGTGAGCCATCATGGAGGGAGCTGGCATGATCAAAGTTATTCTTAATCCGAATCTGTCTAGCAGAGGTGTTGAAACTAAGCAGAAGGTCAGTGAGGCAGGAAATAGGAGTCTAGTGCAACTATGCACGTGAGAAATAATGGCAGCTCTGGGCAGTATGGGAATGGTGGAGTTGCTAAAAAAAAAAAAAAGAAAGAAAGAAAGAAGGAAAAAAAAACAGATTCTGTAAATATTTTTGAAGATAGAATCTCAATTTGTTATTGTTCACAAATTGATTGTGGGGTGAAAGAGAAATAATCGATCAAATTTTAACCTAAGTTGCTGAAAGAAAAGAATTGCTATAAGTTGGGAAAGGGAAGTCTAAAGGGGAAGGAAGTTGTTCTTTTGCAATGAGCTAGAATTTAATTTTCAATACCTTAAGTTTGGGAGATATTTAATATTTAATATTACATTAATGATATCTGATAGCCTGTGAACAGGCTTGATAATTTTAAAAGTGCAACATGAATTTAGAAGAGGAGAGTGATTCCATTGAAATTCTATCTTCAGGCCAAGAAGAGTTAGAATAGAACCTTTACTGTTATATATTAGTTTTGTATTTCTTTCCTATTAAGTTTTGTTTGCTTGTCTACTTATATAATAACTTCAATTTCATATATTTGGTCTCATCCACACTTGCTCTTTAGGTCCTGTAGAAGATTAGCTGTTGAATATTTTAGAGTGAAAGGATGGATATGACCTATTTTTAATGATTTTTAGCCTTTCTAACCTGAGCAGAAATCCAAGTAAGTCAATCATTGCAATATTTTTCATAGGCATTAAATTTAAATTTGTAATTTAAAAGGAAATTTAGTTTCTTAAAATTTCAATGCTAGAGATATAAAAACAAGAAATATTTTTGAACTCAGCTGGTACTCTGTTTTGATGTTTTCCATTTGGGAAAACTCATAATTAAAATGTTCAAGTTAGAAAAATACAAACTAACCAATGAAAAATAATGCAGATCAGATGAAATTCAGTTGTATCAAGCAGTTTAGATACCAATAAGCAGAATTTGAAAGTTGAAGAGAGGACATTTTATACCTGAGAAACTGGAAAAACACAGACTAAATATTTAAGTTGATAAATTCAACAGTCAGAAGATCGATTCACACATGTGATGTTTGGAAATGTAAAAATCATTGACTAGTACAAGTCAGTAGAATACAAAGATAGTCTCCATAGCACAAATTAAAGAAAAAAGTAAACTTAACTTGAATATTATTTATACAAAAGATGAATTATTTTAGGATTCTAAATAAAGTAATGGAGAAAAATATATGAACATCATAATTGGAAAAGCAGTAGGAGAACTCAAACTGTGCAGTTTCAGAATATTTAATTTAATTTAAATTATCCCTGATGTTTTGTTTCCTCTTTGAATAACAATACTTGGTCTGGTCAGTAACACAAAGGAATAAAGCACTAAAATGCATTTAAATAATAGCTACAGAAAAGATTTAACTTGTTTATGCAATCTCTCATGGTGTTTGCAATGAAAACTTTTTTTGGTTTCTTATTGCATCCCTAATAATGTATTATTCCTGGTAAATCTTTCAAAATTGAATAACTGAGCACAGTTTAGAGGTGCAGAGGTCATTTATGTTGCTTAGAAAGTGTTTTTTAAATATTAATTAGTGAATTATGTATTTTCAGTTACATTTTATTCCTTAGTAGCTTATACCTTCACAGTAAATGTTAACTCTCTGTGTATCATTTTAATGTGCAATATTATGTAGTGTTAGCAATATTAGATGTATATTCAACTAAAGATATTGGAGCAAAAAATAATTCTTATAATTGAGCATTCATTATTATCACCTGGAGGTGATAGTAAGAATTCCATTCATGAAATGGAATTCATGGAACTGAGAGGGAGACACTTGCTGTACAGGACTGATTTAGTTATAAAGACTCACTGTCCACACACAAGGCATGCCATGAGCATTACAAAGAGGTCAAGATTTACTGACTATGAATGAATTATTTCAGGAGATTGGAAGGACATAGGTATCCATGATACATTAAGGGAACTTTCCACCCACAGAAAAACGAGGCAGTGCTGTCCAGAAATATTAGCTTTATAGGAAGCCTTTTTTCTTCTGGCACTGTGGAATTTGAACTGAATGCCCATCAGTTTATTTAAATTTATTTTTTATTGAAATTTTTATATAAATCATCTTTCAATGTTTTCATATAAAATAGTCATAGAAATTGACAACAAATTATCACAGCAATTGTTAGGAATAATGTCATTTGTAAAATCATAATAATGTATGTTCTCAGTAATGTTTGAACTCATAATATCTGATGATTTTCTCTCAGATATAAATGTAAAAGAGATAGGGCTTATGTACTCTCATTCCCATCTCTGAATTTAGAATGGTGTCAAAGAACTTTTTAGGAGGGAAAAATCATGTCCCATGCTATAGCCTATTTAACATAAAAGCACAATTTTCATAAATGACATTTTCTGATATAGTATTAATATGGAGTCACTTTCTTGGCATAAGGAAACATATAAGGCACAAATGAATAGATAATTTTGTCATGGATCACTATGCTGAACTTATAACCTCAAAGAGATATGGCATTTGGATCTTCCAAATATATTATGCAATGCATTTGCAATATATTTTCAGAGATGTAATTCCAAAGTAACACAGAATCCTAGAACTTGAAAACCAAGGCAAAAACAGTAATGAGAAGCAAGATCCTCACCTCATATCAATTATCTATTTCTTAACAGCTTCTAGGTCACAAAGTCATCTTTGTGATGAACTTTCTGATGCCAATTCCAATCTTATTTTCACTCATACTGTCTCACACCTAATAAATGCTTTGGCAGCATTTATTTTGTGAATTTTTTTTCAATCTTTAATGTAACTGGATAAGAAAACAAAATTAAAAATCCTAGAAAACATGGTACAGGCTTCCATTTTAGGCAACATGAAATACTAGAGAAAGTGAGCATAAGTGATAAAAGAACTAAAAGTCTGGATTAAACAATCATTTACAAAATGTATGTAGATGCTGAGGAGGCACAGAAATGAAGAAATATGCTAGGCAGGAATGGTGGACCAGCAATATGCTAGTGAAGCAAGTTTGAACTAAAAATATCTGCTATGTCCATGGTCAATGTAGTTGAGCTTTGGTGACTACCACATGACAAAAAGAACACAGGAAACATGGATGTCTAAGGAAACTGGGCTCCACAGGGCTATATGATGTTATTAATGAAAGATTGAAGTACAAATGAATTTGCTGGGGAAGAGGACTCCAAAGAAATTTGCCTTTCAATATAGCAATGATCAGCACATTTTTTTCTGTAGAGGAATAGAGAGTAAATATTTTGGGTTTGGGGATCTCTGTTGTAGTTATTCCTTTCTGCCATTGTAGAGCTAAACCATTTGTAGCATTTGTAGGCAATATAAGATGTTTGGATATGACATATTATCCTTATTTTGAAATTTTTTTTTTTTTTTTTTGTACTGGGGATTGAACCCAGGGGCACTAGACCACTGATCCACATCCCCAGCCCTATTTTGTATTTTATTTAGAGACAGGGTCTCACTGAGTTGCTTAGGGCTTCACTGAGCTGCTGAGGCTGGCTTTGAACTTGTGATCTTCCTGCCTCAGTCTCCCAAGTGCTGGGATTACAGGCGTGCGCCAACGCATCCGGCTCTTATTTTGACTTTTAACCAGCATAAAAATGTAAAAAGAATTGCTAGTTCTCTGATATATAACATGTACTTTGTTTTACACTCATAGGCCAGCTTTATGGTATCTGTTCTTCATGCTAAAGGTCTTTTCATTTTACATGTAATGTGCTTTAACTCCACAAGCACTGATTGTATATGTATAGCTTTGAAAAATGTTAATTTCAAATCACACACAAAAAAAAGAATTACTAGTTCTCAGACTAGTCACAAAATAGTGATTGACTTGTATTTAGTTCACCAGCCCTTGTTGCCAAAAGCTAATATACACAGTGTGATATTTGTACACAGATATATTAATTACCAAATGAAATAGAACATAAAGCCCATTAATGGAATTACAGAGTGAAGCTATTCTTACCAAAGCAGTTTTGCAAGCCTTGTGAAAGAATTGGTTATTTAATGTGTGGTTCTGGGAGAATTGACAGTATATTAAGATGAAGAAGAAAACCCACCCGAAATTAAATCTCTATATCATATTGTAATGAAGAAAACAAATTCATAAAAATAAAGTCTTATCAATGAAAGCAAATATTTTAGAATCAATAATAAGAAATATTATTTTATAACCTTTTAAACAAGCCATAAAATATGCAACTCTAAAATTAAACCAATACATTTGGTGTCATTACTATTAATAATTTCTGTACATCAAGCATCAAAAAGTGTTAAAATATAAATCACAAATGGATTAAAATGTTAGGTTTTCAGCAGATTTACCTTCTTGATCATAAAATTTACTCTGGAATTTAATGTAAAATGTTCAACCAAATAACAGAAAAATGGGAGCATAGAATTTCACATAAGCTTGTAAAAGATATTCAACCTCATTAATAATCAGGTAAATGCAAGTTAAGGCTCATGAGATAGAATTTCACAACCACCATGTTTACAAGTTGCAAGTCCATACATTCTTCTCTCAGTTGCACAAAAGGATGTAAACCAAACTTTTTTATTACAGCATTATAAAATAAACACACAGTATCAGTTGAAAAATCCATATAATTTAAAATCAATAAATAAATCCACACACAGAGAAGCAAACATGGTCATAAACTCTATAAATAATTTTTTAAACCCCCCAAATCCCTCAAATGTATATCTATTACAAATTTTGAGGGTTTTTTTTTTAACAATGAAGTGTGACTCAATGGCGGAAATGAATGAACTAAATCTTCATGGATCAATATGGGTGGTGCATCTTCAAATGGCATTTTTGAGAAAATTAAGCTCATTACAAGAAAATATGTAGATTAGAGTTATATAAATTTTAAAGGCAGGCAAAAATCCAGTATATTTTATTTTAGTGATATAGATGCTAAAAATGTAAAGAAAACAAAGATTGTTTCATGAAATGAGGTAGTTACTTTGTGTAACTAGGAAAAAGTTCAGTCTTGGAGGGACCCTTCAGGCATGCTTAGGTTGAGTGTGATCATATGGAATTTTCCTTAAATATTATTCATTATTTCATTATTTTATATATATTGTAGAATGTATGAGAAATCCGTAAAAGGTGATACTTTCATGTTCAGACATTGATATAGGAATTATTTATTTTATTATTTTAGTACATAAATCAAAGCATGACTTCAGCACACAATGATTAAAATGGCAACAGATGGATTGCCCATTAATGGTGAGTATGCAGGTCTTAGGATTGAAGTTGCATACCTAGAAACGTCATTGTCCATATTACTCATTACGCATTTATCTGTTCCTGTTTTGTTATTTATTTTAAATATTAAATTCTCAATTTCCTAATGCCCATAATATTAAAGGAAAATACCTAAGAATTTGTTTCTTATAAAAGTCCAATATCTTGTGTTTATCCACTTTTCCACTCTATTTTTAGAGATGTATTTTCAGAGTCCCTAGACATTTGTTCAGACAGTTCAATATCCTCTAGATTCAATAAAAACACGACTGTAGATTTCAGGTGCATTTTGAACAATTTGGATTTTATATATTACGAAAGTTGACAGGATCAACAATAACAGGGTTCGTATCCCAAAAGCCAACTATTTAGATCAGAACAGCTAGAAAATAAATTGACCATCTAGACATTAAATACTTGGAAAGTTTCCTATCCTTGTACATTTTATCAAGCTGAATACCTACATACCATGGACACACATAATATTCACACACACAAATTAAATTAGTTGATATTTGCAAAATATCAACTAATGATCAACTAATGATATTTATGAAATATATTTATGAAATGTTTAAAATCATTCCTATACCTTAGTATATGCTCTGTGAATATTGGCTAAACAAATAAAAGTTCTTGTGGAAGGCATATTGAATGTCAATGATCCATTCCCCCAAATAGGGTACAATGATAGATTGCACTTCAAAGAGAATAAAACTTTAAATGTCTTTCTAGCCCCCTTTGTACTACTTTTCTTTCCTCATCCTCAGAGAATATGAATATTGACATTTTACTTTTCAACAGACAGAAGCCAAATTACACAACAGTCACATGATTAGCAGAAATATAAAGTAATGAAGCTAGAGTAGAATATTGTTCAGGAATATTGCTAATCTAGTAAAAATGTTTTAGGACTTAATTAGTTCAACAGCTTTTGAGAATTAAAAAAAAGTTCTGGCAGAATCTGCATGTGCAACATCACAGATTATGTTTTACAAAGATTGATGGAATTATGTAAAGAATTTGATGAGGATACTTGTAAAAATGAGGAAGTTCAGGTCCAACCTCCTTTTTTATGTTTTTGGTGCTTGTATATACTTACCTATAATTTTCACTGCCAAAAGAAATGCAAAGGCAATGAAGACAAGTGACGTTTTGCCTGAGTGACTGAGATATATTATTTCAATCGAATTTTCCCTGCACAACCAGACAATTTCAGGGAAAATAAAAATGGTTAAATGTGTTTTCAAATGAACTCAACATTGGACTGTCATCATTTGTATTTCCAAATATGACTGCAAATTTGACTCAGGCTCTCCCCTGAGGAAAGACATTTAAAAGGTGATTTGAGTTTGTTAGACTGATTCCTCCTAATTGAGTGCATCACTCAATAAATTCTTGTGTGTTTCCTTAAAAAAAAGTATGATAACTTGACACAATCTTTTTGTTCTTCCTAGCAACTACTTATCTATTAAGTGACATTTCAAATATAAAAGTTAACAAATATTATATACTGATGAAACCTCCCAAAAACCGGTAAAAAATATTTTTGTTATTAAAATAAATAAAATACCAATAATTGCTGCATGCACGATAACATTCACAAAGGCTGAATTTAGTGGACATGAAGGAGAAACAGAATATTTTTCATAGCCTCAAAGTGTCCGCCGTAGGGTTTAACTATGACTTTGATTTAAAGCTATGCCACAAATCCTTTGGGACACCTTTCTCCAGGAAGTTTAATTTAATGCTCTTCTTGGGTGGGGCTGCTCCTTACCAAGTGGCTTTCCAGGAACATAGCACATAATGGGAAAAAGAAAAAAAAAAAACACAGGAATTTTATGTAGAGAAAACTGGAAGGTACCACTTTAACCAAGTAATTGCAATGAACATCATCATCACAGCATCTGGATGCTATGCCCCCAACAACTGTAATAAGTAAGACTTATCATGTAAGCCTCATCCCCCAAAACCACAATCTTGGGCTCTTAGAAGAAAGCATCACATATTAGAAGATATTCAATAAAATATCCAACAACTCTCCTGCGAAGTGTCCATGTCATGAATGACAAGGAGATAGAAAAATGACCACAGATAAGAGACTAAGGAGCAGATGAAGGGGACAAGGTGATTACATTTGATAGGACATCCTGATCCTTGGGCAGATCAAAAGCATATTTGTAGAAAAACTGGGAAATTGGGAATCACATTTGTAATTTGGCTAATAGTAATGTAACAATGATAATTGCTTAGTTTTGATAGATATACCATTGTTGCCCAGAAAGTTAATGCTAGAAAAGGCTGGGTGAAGGGTATGTGGGAATCTAAAAATCAAAAACCACTTGGGAAGAAATGCTGTAAGTAACTGGAAAAAGTAGAATAAAGAGATAAGGGGAGTTATCAGGGTTCTCATCAACTTATGCTTTATGTTCAGTCTGTTCCTGGACTCTTCAATTATGTTATTCAAGCAATTCACTTTTTTACTTATATTAGATGCAATTGTATTACTCATAAAACAACCAATATTAAAACCTTAAATAAGTTTAAATTAAATAAATATTCTTCAAATCATTTGACCAAAAAAAGGAAGTAACACAAGTTCATATTATCTGTACCCAGTTAGATAAATTTTATATTTTTAAATATTATTAATAGTATTTATTGTTGTTATGATTACCATTAACAGAAATCTGACTGTAATGTACTCCATGGGTCCTGGGAAACAGTACTTGCTACAGACTGTTTCTTTCAAATGGACACTAACAGAAATTAACTTGAGAGTTCTTGTGAGCATTATTTTATTTGCGTATTGTCTTAAAAAAAGTAATCAATAAATTGCAATTCTTATTCTATCTAGATAGAAAAACTAAAGTGATTTTCACATTTGCTTGCAATTTTTACCTTTAAATGTCAGTATTTTAAGAGATGACTTTCAAGGAAGCACTTATAAAAGAGTAGATTTTACTAAAAGATCATATTTTACATTTTTCTCCTTTCTACAGCACAGTCACAGGAGATCTTCATTACGTTGTGTTTGAAGGAGTTTGTGTGCACACTGTGCTCTTGAGAGCAGGTACTCACATTCTAGAGTGATGCTGTCTGATTGTGTGGTCACCACTACATGTGGATATTTATCTGAGGACATTAGATTAAAATTAAATCATATTAAAATTCCAATTCCTCTGTCACACTTGACAGGTTTCAAATGCTCAATAGTCACAGGTAACTAGTGGTTACCACATTGGATAGCCCATTTAGAACATACCATAGTACTGAAAGTTTCACTGGAAAGTAAAGGAAAACACTAAAAGTGGGGTACAGGCTCTCTCCAAAGGCAAAAATTTAATTTAATTATAATAAAAGGCAGCATAATGAATGCGAAAATAATAAATCCTCTGTAGAAACTTCCTTGAGGCTAATTTCCTTGAGAAATCCCCCATAATGTCCAGAGCTGATATTAACTGCTCTGCAGTGAACACATCTAATCATCAAATTTTGCGTGTGGTGACTCCACATTCTGATAAAAGCTGAGATCTGAATGTCATGTCTATTGTCCACTAAAGGTCAATACTTCTGTCTTATCCAACTGCACGGTTATATGCATTAGCTAATAATTAAATTTTTTATACTTGTCCAATATCAACTACTTTCTTTGGTGTTTCCTGTTCCAGTTCAGTTATTGCTATACTGGCAAAGTGATCTTTGTAAAGTGATAAAGATGACATCAATCTCCTGCCTAAAAACCTACAATAATTTTCATTTCCAGAAAAGTCCATAACCTTTGGTAGGATTTATGAAGACTTTCTCCATATTGGTCTACCAGTCTCACTTGGCACTTCCTGTTTTATCTCATTTTCTTCCTATCTTACTTCTGGCAAAATGAGGATCCTTTCTGGAATTGTATTCCTCCTCCTTTCTGCTTAGAGTCTTTTCTCATTTTTGCAGACATAGCTCTCCCATATTCCCCGTGTTTCCTCTGAAGACATTGAATTTTGAGAGGGCGGGTTTCACGTATTTTCCCAGGAGCCCCTTCGCCTATGATGTACACAGCCCACAATAGTTATTGAATTTATGTCTATTGATTAAATAATCTTATAATTGCACTAATAGTTTTTTCAATTTGTTGCAATCTTGGAGGTGAAATAGATTATTTAGTCTAACCAGATTATTTTACATATAAGTAAACTAATAAGGAAAGACTAAAGTAATTCTCAAAGTCACACTAATAGAGATAGGTAGATGAGGGAAATGAGACAAGGTTGATAATGAATAAATATTTCTATATCAATAATGTCTCACTAACACCAGATAAAAAATCTGAGAGGAAGGATGGAACTCCTGGTCTATGAAATGCAATGAAAATGCTGGGAGAAATCTTGGATTTTGATGTAAGGATCCAGAATTCTGCATATAAAATACTGACGTGCCATATGCCTTTTCTGTTGTTTGTATAAAAGGCTGGTGGTACACAGGGTAAGTTATTGAAAACATAGACTAATGCAGGAATGATTATATGATTAATATCTAGGTGCATTATGTATATATTTTTAAAAATAATCCTTATATAAAACTCTTTACAGAGCAAAGTTTTAAGACATAGATTATTGTCAGTTTTCCATTTCCTCTAAAACCAGGGACAAGACAAGGATGTCCACTGTCACCATTTCAAATTAAATATAATACTTGAAACTTTAGCTAGAGCTAAAGACACAAGAGAGAAAGACACAAAGGGAATATGAATAGGAAAAAATAAATCGAGTTATCCCTCTTTGCAGATGACATGATCCTATTCCTGCAAGAATCTTAAAGTTCCACCAGAAAACTTCTGGAGCTAATAAACAAATTCAGCAAAACAGCAAAATACAAATTTAACAAACAAAAATCAAGTGATTTTTCTCTGCTGAGAAAGAAACAAAGAAAATAATTCTACTTATGATAGTTTCAAAAACCTACCAAATACACCAAGAAATAACCCTAACAAAGAAGTGAAAGATCTTATAATGGAGGTTACGGAATGCTAAGAAAAGAAATCCAAGAAGTCACCAGAAGATGGAAAGACTTCTCTTGTTCATGGATAGGCATAATTAATATTGTTAAACTGGGCATCCTACCAAAAGTGATCAACATATTCAATGCAATTCCCACCAAAATACTAATGATATTCTTCTTAGAACCAGAAAACAAAATCTAAAAATTATATGAAAGAATAAAAGACCCAGAACAGCCAAAGTAATTCTGAGCAAAAAGAGTAAAGCTGTAAGGATCACAAAACCCAACTTCAATCATACTACCCAGCCATAGTAACAAAAATACTGACATAAAAATAAACACTTAGACCAATGGAACAGAATGCAAGACGTAGAAAAGAACCCACATAGCTGCAACCAACTGATTCTGACAAAGATGCTGAAAACTTATGTTGGAGAACAGAGGGCCTCCTTAACAAATGGTGCTGTCAAAACTTGAAAACCATATGTAAAAGGTTGAAAATAGACCCCCGTCTCTCCCTTTACACAAAAGTCAATTCAAAATGTAGCAATCAGTCTTTGCAACTCCTAGAGCATAACACAGGGGACACACTCCAAAATATAGACAAAGGCAGCAATTTCTTCAATAGGACACCTATAGTTAGGACACATTACCATGAATCAATAAATGGGAGAGCATCAAACTGAAATCTCCTGCTCAGCAAAGGAAACAATGAATGGTATTCAGAATGGGGAATGTCTTTGCCATATATTTCTCTGCCAGATGACTAACATCCAGAATATATAAGGAACTTGAAAAACTCAATGCATGTGCATTTGCACATACACAATTATACAATTATATCAAAAAGTGTTCGACATCTCTAATCATCAGGGAAATACAAATCAAAACTACATGAAGATTTCATCTCACTCCAGTTAGAATGGGAATCATCAATAAAACAAATGAAATGCTGATGAGGATGCAGGGGGAAAGGAACCTTTAAACACTGTTGGGGGGAATGTAAATTAGTAGAGCCACTATGGAATTCAGCATGTAGGTGGCTCTGAGGGCTAAGCATGGAAACACCTTATGACACAGCTAGACCACCCCTAAGTATTTACCCCAAATAATTGGTCAGCATACCATAGCAATATACACAGGCCCATCTTGATAGTAGCAGAATTTACAATAGCCAAGCTATGGAACCAGTCTATGTGTCTGTCAATAGATGAAAAAATAAGCAAAATGAAATATGGTATACACACAGAGTGGAGATTCATTCAGCCATGAAGAAGAACAAAATTATATCTTTTGCAGGAAAATGGATAGAAATGGAGAGCATGATGTTAAATAAAATAAGCCAGACTTAAAAAGTCAAGGGTCATATATTTTGTCTCCTATGTAGAATCTAGAAATAAAAAAAGGGGGGGAGATGTAATAAAAATAGGAAGGAGACCAACAAACCAGAGGAAGTAGATCAGGGAAAGGGAGGATGGAAGGGCAATTGAAGGAACTGGGAAATGAAATTGATCAAATTATGCTATGTGCATGTAGGAACATGATACAATAAAGCACTCAATTCTGTATAATTACCTTATGCCTATTGAAAAAAGAGAAAATCATGTCAGCTCTCAAATGTAACACATACCAAAACAAAGAGCTATAAAGATTTTTAAAAAAATGACAAAAATGAAATTAGGCAATCATTCTTTATTGTGAAGGAAAAGTTCCTATTTAAAAAGTAATAACTATACTTATTTTAGCTCTTTAGTATAAGGGCTGTAATCTTAAAAATATGAATTTAAATAATGCTTAAAGGTCATAGGAGCCAGCCTCTTCATTCATTTTTCATAAGAGAAAAATGAGATTATAGGAAATTCAGGAACCACTTGGGGCAGCACATTGGAATATCATTATCCTTTCCATCTTTTCATGTCATAAATATTTACTAATTGGTGTTTGATCAAGGACAGTCACAGTATAGGTGAATTCAAAGCAAACTGAATTGGTGGTGGCATTAATTTCCAAATTTGACCAAACGGTTGTTCATTTTAAGTGAAACTTCTAACCAGAAATTTTTCTGGGAATAGTATACAGAAGAAAAAAAAAATTCATTTGGTTTTATAAATGAAAACTCAAAATTATAAACTATACAAATAATATATTACAATTATTTGGAGTCAGAAAAAAAAAATCTACACAATGTTAGAGTGTCCACCCATGGGTGCCATCTCAATGGGCACAAGTGAAGAATGACTGTTAGGCTCTTCTCTGCTTTGGAATTCATGACTGTCCTGTACAACAGAATGACCCGGTACCTTTAGACTCGCCAGCTATTCCTATGCAGATGATTTTTGACATTGGACAAAGACGTTAATTTTTTTCCTTAACTGAGGCTCTGATTGATTTGGCTGACTGTAGGAAGGGGAACAGCTTATTTCACATTCTAATGTTTCTAATCATGGTTTCCATTATAATCTCCCTAGGAATGCATTAATTCAACATGATCCTGTTGAACTCAGGATGGAGTGAAAAGCAGGAGGACTGTCAAATTTGTCATCTAACCAATCCAAGTTTCAGAGTTTGCTCTGAAGTTTACTAGGTCTCCAAACTTTAACAAGTCTTACGTACTTTGCTTCCCTTCAGCTGTTTCATTTGTAAGTTTTTTTTTTTCTCAAAATTGTGGTCAGATTTACATAATATGATGGATATAAATTTGGGACATATTGATAATTATTCTTATTTGTGATTGGATTTATAATATCAACAAGAAAAATCCTGTGTCCTTAAAACTCCTGTCTCTAGCGATGAGGACAAACAATGTAAATCAGAATTCAGTATCAATTCAGTGCAGGCATAAAATGTGAGCCAATTTCCAAATTACCATTGCAAAAGTTTAAAAATTTCTTTCCTTGCAGATTTTCCACTTTGGGATCTGTTCATTTTATCTAGTCACAAATTCCCAGTTGACAGCTGGTATGCATTTTAAAACCAAACAGCTTTTATTTGTATTTGTTTCTCCAGAATACACAGATAAACAAAAGACAATTATTATTGAAGAAGTAGGTTAGCACACAATTTTAAAGGAAGTAAAGTTATATATTTAGGCCTACATTATTCCTTAGATTGTGAAGTTCAAAAACTTCAAAATTATTCATTTTTCTATATTTTAGCCAAGCCAAGTGTTCCTGGCTTTCTTTTTAATTTCTAGGCCAGTTACAAGTTAATTTAAAATGATATATTTGTCTTTCATGAGTCATGTAGTTTATTTCCACAGCTGAACTCTAACATGCTAAGGATAAATGCCTCTGAGACAGGAGTCCCCATTGTTGGCCATGATGCCAGGATTAGCATATCTAATTCAATAGAAACCACTCTTCTAAATATTAAGATACAATGAACAAGAATTACTTGTTTTGCATTTTAAGTCAAATATAAACCACTGGCACTGAGTACATTAGAGTGTATTTTTAAGCAAAATATTTTAAGAAATCTCAAAATATTCTTGAAGTGACCCTGAATAAGTAGTATAAATCAAATAGAATATTTCCTTATAAATTTGATTACAAATTGGTATAATTGTATCAAGGATCACTGCTTCTATATAATTCCTTTCCTAGTCCTATGTGCGGATTTTCTAAAGAATTCAATCCATAGACTGTTGGAATATCTGAATATTTGGAATCTATAACACATATATAATATCACAAAATACAAATTACCTGGGGCTTTCAGTTGAACTGATCAGCAATATGTTGGTCATAGTGCCATTATTCCCATTAGATAAGGAAACATTAATCACTCACAATATTATAGTTGCCATCTCTCTCTATCACCATATGATTAAGAAAGTGCTATTTTAAAATAAATTAAAATAACCTTCCCAAGGTTATACAGGAAAGAGATACATGTGATCCAGCAAGTATAAGCCAGTTCCCACTCGGCACTGAAGAACAAACCACCACCAATATGGGGTGGGGGTTAAAAAGTAGCTAACCAGTGAGGACAGTTCCTTCATGGAAGGAAGATGCTATCAGTAGTCACTTCTGGGAATTCTGGAGGAACTCAGAGAAGGGCCAGCTATTGTGTATCCACCATAACTAGATAGCACCCAAGTTAGACTACAATTAGAAGTCTAGCAAATCCCTCTCTTGTTTTCCTCTTCTCTGTTCAATTTGAACCCTGATATGCCACAGGAGTGGGCAGGAGGAGACCCAGCCAGGAAGTGAGGTCTGACCAATCTCATTTCTGCCACCTCCCTCCCCACTTTGAAGAAGGGATAAACTGTGTATGTGCATGTGTGTGGTAGGAGGGATTTACATCAGATAGAGATTCAGTTTCATTTTATACTGTGGTTGGACCTTTTAATTATTGAACAACTTTAAGAAAAGTTGCAAGAACTGCCTGAGATATAGGGAAGTTGTGACAAAAACCAACATTGGTTTTTTTATTGTTCCTACCAAGTCGAGTGTACTTCCATTGAATCTTCTGTTCCTGATCAGTGACACTGAGATTCCACTGAGTTCTCCATTGTGCCTGCTCCTGGTCTGATGTGTAGATGATATGGCTCCTTTGGTAAGGAAGAATTACCGACAATAAATGAATCGAACAGGACCATGATTTATGTGGATATAGGAAAATGAAGATAGCCTTTTTTGAGAAAGAGGGGAAATATATATGACTGGGTGTAATTACATTTGCTCCCAAATTGCTTTGAGAGCTTCTATCCTATTTATATATCCCAATTCTAGTTCTCATGAAAAGTTATAGGTACCTATTTACCAGAAAGTATCTGGAAGAAAGTTTACAAAGATTTATTGAATATCACTATATTCAACAACTATATAAAAGCAAAACAGTATACTGGGAAACCTTGTGTATTTGGCATAAAACTGTAGGCCAGTGCAGTTTCTTGAAAGGGTCTATGTATTTTCATGAGCTAAAAAGTTTAAAATCCCAGGTTCTATCTATTTCCAGCTCTGTCATCCAGTTGCCCCATCATCTTGGTAACTTCTTGATCATTTGAAGCTTGCAGATAAAATGAGTTTTCCTCTTATGGAGAATTCCATTTAGAACATTCATGCACTAAAGGCCTTCTTCTACAAATATTTTTTATAAACTATTTCACCACATCTAGGCTTTTCTCTAGAACCAGTACCAAATGGTTATGAGTGCAATTCTTCAATCAAGTAGATAGTTGCCTACCACCAAATACAATTAGACTATTTGCATTCTTAAGTTTCTGACAATGGACTTCTTATACTTTCCTAAATAAGAGGCTGTCAAATAATTTGAAAGCCATAGAGTGGGCATGAAAACAGTCACTTCTTAAGCCTTAGAAAAGTAACAAGGACTAGTCAGTGGAAGGGCTAAAGGCAATGAGTTATTTGGGTCTCTACAATATCACCCAACTAGTTTGATTTTTTTGTTTTTGTCACTGAAATGATTGTTTTTGAAAATTGATCATCAGAATTGACCTGTTGTTTTGATGTTGTAAAAGCACAATCTATGTTACTGTGAGAGAGAGTATTTCCTATTAAGGTCCATTGATCCACAGAAAATAAATCAACTGAGAGCTGCACAAGTATAAAACATAGCTTATTTAGTTATTTGTTTTAAGGAAGTAATAAAAAAATCCATTTCTCTTCCTCTAAATAAAATAATTATTTTTATTCTATCTATATAAACATATATACAATTACATATATATAAATATTATTAAATATTATTAATGATTGTTAAAGGGAGGAAAGGAGATTACTGGAGACAAAAATGAGAAAATAAAACATATGCCAAAGAAAAATTATATGAGACAATGACGGTATGCCTTTGTCGATTTAAAAGCAAAAAGAATATTAGAGATATCAACAGACATGCACGTTGGAGTGTATGAGGCGGGTGGGGGAGTGTATGAGGCGGGTGGGGGAGTGTGTGAATGTGTGTGGACTCACATCTCACATCGAGTAAGAACTCAGAAAAGGGAGATGGATTTCTACATAGTAACTACTTCACAGAACAAGAGCTCCTTATTACAGTCTGTATTTAAAGGCCTGGTTTATTCTCACTCTTGTGCAAGTAAATAAAAAGACCATCCTTTATCCTTGTATTGTGGACATGATGGAGTTAAGTCAAAACCTAACATTCTGCAATCACCATCCACGCTTCGTAAGTCAACTGGATTCGAGTTCACTGGGTGCGCATCCTCATATCTCCCAAAGCAGTTGCAGGAACAAAAGAAGTACAAATAACTTCTCCAATCAGGAGCACTCTCACAAAAATCCTTTCGAACTACTGCCTTGTCACAGTTACTATGTTTATGATATACATGATTATCACAAAGAAATCCTCTATGATTAGGAATCTGAAGTTACAAGACCACAAGCGAACTTGACTTGGAAAAAATTCAGTTAGAGATGACAATGAAGTTAGAATTTGGATTTAGGCACATACAGTTTAAAATTCAAAGTTGGTCACTTAATGATTGTTGTAGTTAGTTTTCTTGCTGCTGTGACCCAAAAGATCTAATAAGAATAAGTAGAGGAGGAAATGTTTATATGGGGACTCACAGCTTCAGAGGTCTTAGTCCATAGACAGCTGGCTCCATTGATCTGGACCCAAGGCCAGGTGAAGAGTGAGGGAGGAAAGAAAGTCTGGACATGACCACCAGCAAGCAGAGAAAAAAAGACTATTCTACTCACAGGGACAAAATATATATGCCAAAGGCACACCCCCAATGACCCACCTCCTTCAGCCACCCTTACCTGCCTTCAGTTACCACCCAATTAATCCCTCTCAGGCATAAATGCACTTATTAGGTCTCGCAACTCAATCATTTCACCTGGGAACCCTCTTGCATTGTCTCATGCATGAACTTTTGGAGGGTACCTCACATCTCAGCCATAACAATAAATTAACTTTTAGTAGATGATTTAAATATTCAAATATTTTTCCTTGCTTTTAAAATGGAGATGAGAATATAATTTCAAGTTGAGTTACTATAGAGATTGAAGCTGATATATTTATTACCTTCAATATGTAAAGGTGCTTTATAAAAGGTCATAGTAACAATTGTCATTGTGCATCTAATGGAGCTTAGGGAATTTTTTCATTTTATACATTATTTTGAAAATCATTAATATAAGAATTGCTGTTTATATTTGATTTACATTTAATTTGGTGTGAATAGAGTTGCATATGGTGGTTTTTAGTTTTTTATTCTTTTTACATATACATGACAATAGAGTGTATTTTGACATATTATAAATTCATATAGTAAAATTTGTTCTAATTAGATCCCATTCTTGTGGTTGTACATGATGTGGAATTTCACTGGGTGTGCATTCATATAGGAAAGTTATGTCTGATTCATTCTACTGTCTTTCCTATTCCCATCTCCCCTCCCATCCCTTCATTCCCTTTTTTAATCCCTTTTTCTAATCTAATGAACTTCTCTTCCCCCACCCCCATTATTGTGTGTTAGCATCCACATATTAGACAGAACATTCCAGCTTTCGGTCTATTGGGATTGACTTATTTCACTTAGCATGATAGTCTCCAGCAAATGCCATAAGTTCATTCTTCTTCATGGCTGGGTAATATTCCATTGTGTATATATACCACTTTTTCTTTACCCATTCGTCGGGCACCATTTCTTTACCCATTGAAGGGCACCTTGGTTGGTTCCATAGCTTAGCTATTGTGATTAAGCTGCTGTAAACATTGATGTGGTTGCGTCACTGTAGTATGTTCATTTTAAGGTTTTATGTACTTATATATTTAAATATAATATTTAATATATTCAGTAATTCTAAAAATGTTTCTCATATTATAATTATTAGTTCTCTAATATTTTTAAGCATTATGTGAAAATTAAAATCTGATGGTGAGATACTATTTTATGAGTTTTTTAATCAGCGTTTGACTAAAATGTATCATTAAAATCTCTAGTATGACAAAGCCTACAAGTATTTTCATGTCAGTTCTTTTAAAATTTCTTTACTCATTTTTTCCTCTCTCAAGTTTGCAAACTATCTGTTAAATAATCTTTAGTCTTTGTAAGTTTTGTAAAAGTACAAATTTTTGCTTCATTCTCATGGATCACAATAATTTTATTCCATTAATTCCCTACTATTAGAGAACTTTTCATGTGAAAGATAAATATCTAAGTATCTTGTCAGTTTATGATTATTGTTACTGGTATAAAAGAGATTTTACAGGTACAAAAGAGATTTGGTTGCTCTCCTAGCTATACATATTTTCAGTTTTACATTTCACCTCCTTCAAGAATAGAAAACATCACTCTATTTGAATTCGATGTAGGGAAAACATTGTTACTGTTGTGTTTACACTAGAATTCTAGGACTTCTAATTCAATCATGTATGGCTAAAAACTCAATATCTCAATATGAATCCTCAACAAGACTTGTTATATAAGAACATTTATAGTTAACTAACTCTTCAGTCATGGTACCCAATAATTGGACAGAATGGCAGAGAGAAGCAAGCTTTTACAAAAATCCAAAGCAACATTTTTATCTAATTTTGTAATGCACTCAGTGATGTTTATTTTTCAATGGTTATGCCTTCCTGAAATTTCCACTTTAGTATTGACATGTTCTTATTCTATCCAAAAACATACCTGCTGATGGAAGAATTTAACAATTTTCAATATGTAGTTGGTAATCTACTGTGTTATGTATAACCAGTCATATGTACAGAAACATCCAGAGAGAAAATGTCCCTCATCTGCATTTGTCTTAAATATTTAGACAATTTTGGCACCATTTATTTTGAGATAATGGGGATTTACAAATTTCATTACAATAGCATTGTGAAACCATTGTAATATCTATTTCTCCAGCCCTAGCTCCAAACTTTGATTCAATCTGTTTGTTCAAATAAAATAAGCTATAGATCTTCTGAAGCAGATGGTGCTGTTTCTTGTTCTGAAACAAGAAAGCAAAATCACTGCATCTCAGAAGCAATGCAATGTTTATACATTAGGGGAAACAAATACACAAATGTCTCTTAATGGGACACACTATTCAATAAAAAGCTAAATCAGATACTAAGCATTGTGTACTCTTTCCACCATACAGGTAAGCTAGCTCTCAGCTGAACAAATATTAAAATTCTTGTTCTCAATTTGGGGCACCAAAGTGATGATTTTACTATTTTACTTTTGTCGTTCTACCATTGTTTTATTATTATTGTACTATTTTATTATTATGTATTAAAATATTCTGTATTTATACAGTTTTGATATTTTCTATTATAGTCTTGATATTTTCTATTGTATGTCAGGAACTATGTTACCTCCAAGTACATTATTTTAGTCCGTTTAGGCTTCCATAAAAAAAAAAATACTGCAGACTGGGTAGCTTAAACAACAAGAATTTAAATTGTCACAGCTCCAAGGCTGGAAAATACAAGATGAAGGTGCAGATGATTTGGTTTGTACTGACAGCTCCCCTTGCAGATGGCTGTCTTCTCTGCCTGCACATGGCTTTTCCTGGGGATGCACTTGGAGAAAAGGGGAGATGAAGCTTTTGGATGTTGCTTCCTATGAGGAGTCCAGTCCTATTAGATTAGGACTATACCTTGCCGAACTCGTTTAATCTAATTATCTTCCAAAGGCCCCATCTCAAATACAGTCACATTGGGGAATAAAGTTTCAACATGAGCTTTTGGATAGATAAGCAAAAGTATTCAGTTGTTATATACAGGACCACTTAGTTTTAGAAATCAGCTTTTGAGTCAGAAAGGCTGAGTTTAAGTCTTTTTTTTTTTTTTTTTTTTTGCACTCCACTGAGCCACATCCCCAGCCCTATTTTGTATTTTATTTAGAGACAGGGTCTCACTGAATTGCTTAGGGCCTCACTAAGTTGCTGAGGCTGCCTTGAACTCGTGATCCTCCTGCCTCAGCCTCCCAAGTGCTGGGATCACAGGCGTGCGCCACCACGCCCAGCTTGAGTTTAAGTCTTGACTCTACCACCTGTCTATGATTATTGCAAAGGTAACTTAACTTTTTTATCATCTTTGATTCACAGCTTATCTTTGATTTTAGCCATAACTGTAGCCAATAATCATGGGCAAAATCAGACTAATGTTAAACTGCTAGGATCTCATGAGAAGTACATGTTCTGCTGTATCCACTTCCAAAATAGGACTTTCTCCCAGATTTCAGAATTCCATTTGGTCTGCCATACAGCATGACCCAGAATTAGAGAATTAGCTCTCTATCAGTGGAAGAATGGGAGCCAAGACTGTTCAAGGAAGATTTCTGCTCACCTTGAGGATTCTGAGCAAAATGGAATACCTTTAACCAAATGACAAAACAGTAGTTTTGATGATGCACCCTTGAATTAGCTTTTCTGCCCACCGATTTCTTTTAATCATTAGATTATTTACTACTCTTTGTATTGATTTTGAACTCTCTTATTTTCCTCCGTGTATTTCTATTACCTTAACCAATATCTGGAGTATCACTCTTTCATAATCAGTTTTGAGAAGGGCTATTCATTATTTCAGATATATTGGAATTGTGTCCTCCAGGGAGATTTTCCAAGCTCTCTTAAACATTCATTACACTCTTAGTCTTACCATAACCTTTGGTTTGCACCACTAGAATAACATACACCATGTTGTAGCATGCAAAGTTATTTAAATATTGATCTTTCCCAATAAATCACAGTGTCTTGATCAATCAGTTGAATCCTATAGGAGACCTTGCCAATTTCATTTCTCTCTCCAGTGTTTGGAAGGATCCGTGGCATATAATAAGGGCTTTTAAAAGTCTGTTAAATAATGTATTTAAATGCTTTTCTCACAATGAAAAGATCCTTTATTTGGGGTATTAGTTAAAATGCTTAAAAATCATTATTTTGATCCCCCTTTCATTCCTCGAATACCATTTTAAAAAAGGTTAAAAACAGAATAAAGGATACAGCTGAAAAACAACAACAAAACTTGTCCTATAAAGAAATATCAAATAGAAGAAAAAGCAAATCACTGACAGCATATTTCAGCATCCACCCATACATACATTTACACACACATGGTTTATTTTTGTTCTTAGGTTTCATGATCCATATGTTACCACCAACAGTGAATTGGCAACTATTGAAACATTTCTCAGAGGAGAAATACAGGGTTATTAAGTAGCAGTGAAACTTTGGTCACAGCATTTTCAAAAACCAATCAAAACTTTGTTCTCACGTGGTTTTGTTTCAAGACACTTTATTTAATATGGTCGCATACTGCATAAAGATGTTTCAGTCAACAACACAAGTCCCATAAGGTTACATCATCTAGCACTCTTGTGGATACCTCAGTGCCTTTGAGTACCCTATTGGGTGTTCACACACTGAGAAATTGCCTAATGATGTATTTCTAAGATTGTCTCACCATTATTAAGCAAAGCATATTGTATATATTAATTGATTAACATTAAACTCTCAGAGTTAGGTATGGTGGCACATGCCTGTAATCCCCTTGCCTAGGGAGCTGAGGCAGAAGGATCTCAAGTTCAAATCCAGCCTCAGCACATCAGTGAGACCCTGTCTCAAAATAAAAATTAAAAGGGCTTGCTATGTGGCTCAGTGTTTGAGGCTCCTGGTTTCAACCTTTGCTACCCAAAAAAAAAAAAAAAAAAAAAGGAACTCTCAGGCAATACCACCATAATTAATAATAACTAATACCTGAATCAAACACAAAAATGTTCTCCGTGAAGCACTTTCTGGTTTCTTGGACTTAAGAACATCACAAAATATTTTAGCACTCTCTATCCTTGAGAACAATTTTAAAAAGCAAAATCACAAAAAAGCAAAACTCATGGCACTGATTAGGTGCAAAATGGACACTTGTTTGCAGTTTGAAGGTTTTATTAGACAACAGCTGGGGAATGTGTACCTATTCAGATATGAATGTGCATATTTGTACAAACAACCTCAAAAGCACATTGAGTATTGATTTTGGAGTTTGCAAACAAATTTTAGCTAATTCTCAAATGTGGAATTCACATATAAGAAGTGTAGCCTGCATATTTTATTTTGATGTGTTTTAACTTACAGTTTTAATAAACATATTTGTCTACAGCCACTAATACTCTTTCTCCCTGCTAATATACATGATCCAGAGCTACTGAAGGAAAAAAACAACCACTATGTTCTATCAGAGAACTCTACTGAAAACACCTTTCTTTGTTCCCTGGGAAATGAGGAATTACACTACATGGGGAAATTGTTTTTCAACTGCATGTGCTATCTACCTAATCATAGGCACGTTGAAAATCCTGCACAAGAATTTATAGTGACTCACAGTAAAATGTCACTGCTTTTTATTAAAAGGTATGAATAGTGTTTAGTTACCACACTAGTCTCTCCAACAACAGATGATTTTAAGATGCATGGGTCTATTTTATTTTAACTTAATTTGGCCACTCTCTGAAATACAAGTTTGAGTGAGTAGATCTTATAGTCCTGCTTCGACACCTTCAAAGACTCTCCATATCAGTGTGTCTCCTTCTTCTTTTTCACCCCCACTGTTAAATGCATTCCTTTGACAATCTACAGTCCACTGAGATTAAAGTCTCTAGACTAGTTTACTTAGAAGAACAAAAGATGAATAGAAACAGTAACTTTATATAGAGGTCGTTTTCAGGCTCACTAACTCCATGTCTTCTGCCATTTTCCCATGTAGGAATATTTATTTGGTTTGTTAGAATGTAAAGGTCTCGATTTTTTTTTTTTAAATCCTAACATGGAAATGAATTTCTGTCTTGGGGAAATACTGTCAACATTTTAATTTATTTGGCCTGTTCCATATATATTCCTGTGAATCCTTCATACTCCTGCCTAGTCTCTTGTGGAAACATATTATTTATATTGAGCAAGGAGATGACACTCTACTGCAACTTTTCTTCCAAATCACTTACTTTTAAAAGATAAAGTAGAGGGAAAAGATATGTTTATTTGAAAGATCAGTTTTGTTTTTGTTTTTTTAAGCTAAGCATGTGCTATTCTCCTGTGTATTTTTTTTTTCTTTGCCTTGGTTCTTACGGTGAAATGTAAAAAAATAAAATGAAATAAAATAACATAAAATAAAATAAAATTAAATTAAATTAAAATAAAATCATGGAAAAGATTTATTAATCTGGTAGGCACTCTTTCTCCTATTTAAACCAATTGTAAATCTATTTAAGCAAGTCCTATATGACTTAAATGATACCATACTAACAACATTCCCAAATGTCCATCAACTGATGAGTGGATAAAGGAAATGTGGTACCTATACACAGAGGAATTCTATTTGGCCACAAAGAGAATGAAATCCTGTCATTTGTGACATCATGAATATAACTGGAGATCATTATGTTGATAGAAATAAGCTGGACACAGAAAGCCAAGTGGCGCATGATTTTACTTACATGTGGAATCTAAAAGATGTTGAAAGTAGAATAGTGGTTCCCAGAGGCTACCAGGAGTAGTGGGGAGGACTTGGAGGGGAAAGAGTGATCAATGGTGACCAACTTAAACTCAGGAATAAGTTCTGGAGTGTCACAATGGGGTAACAATACGTAACAATGATGCAGTTTGCATTTCAAAAATTCAGAAGAAAGAATTTTGAAAGTTTTCACCATAAATAAATGATAGCTTTTTGAGGAGGTAGTTATATTTAAACATTATTCATTGTATATATGTATCAAACATTATATGGTATCTCATTAACATGTGCCACTTTTATGAATTTTCTGTTTTTTGTTTGTTTTTGAATTTTATTTTTATTTTTTACTTGTTTTTAGTACTAGGGATTGAACCCAGGTGTGCGCTACCACCAAGCTATATTCCTAGCCCTCTTCCTTTTTCCTTTTTCTGGTTTTAATTTTTTTTGTTTGTTTGTTTTGGTACCAAGGATAGAACCCAGCGGCGCTTAACCACTGAACCACATCCCCAGCCCTTTTTTTACGTTTTATTTTGAGACAGGGTCTTGGTAATTTTTCCCATAGTGACCTCAAATGTGCAATCCCTGAGTCAACCTCTTGGGTTGTTAGGTTAATAGGCACGGGTCACTGCACCCAGCCACTTTTATGTTTTTATGTATCAGTTAAAATAAAATTTTAAAAGTTTTTTAAAGTAACTGAATAAAATGGATTATAAAAATAGAAATCATTTAATTTAAAATTAAAAACATAAAACTAATTATAAGAAGACTACTATTGCGGATGTATATTCCTCCAACAACATTAAAGGGGAACTCCCAGCAATGATCCCAGTAGTACATTTTTTCCTGCTCAGTTTCCTCAAGAATTTTATTTTCTAGAAGTTCTCATTCAGTAGCCCTTCCCTTTCTTTAGCCTAACCCCTCCCCATGCCCAATGAGTTAGCTCCACCTCAGTTTTCTGTTGTTCTAAAGCATTCTAGTTCATGTCTCCTCCCAGGTCGGTACTTTTTTGATTATTCTTACAGTCTGCACCACAAAAGGCATCTTACTTTCAGGGACACTGTAGGTAATGGAGCAGAAATAAAAATAAAGTTACCAATCACAGTCCCTTTTCTGATTATGCTTGGGATGCAGAACACTTGAATGTTCCTGCCTTTTTTTATTTATTTATTTGTCTAAAAATCATACCACTCAGGAGATATAGATTATGTAGGGCTTGTCAAAGTTTGTTATAAAAGCATCAATTAAAATCTATACCAAAATGGTCATCCTGCCAACCACATAATGGAAAGTCTAAACACTCAAGGAATTAAAGTGATTCCATCATCTTATATGTAGATTGGAGTGTTGTAGTGATAGCTGTGCCGTTCGAATGCCTTTGATACTGATAACATTCTCAAAATGAAACACTTATCTTTATTTCATGGGTTCTTCTATTAGCATACAAATTAAATTACATTAACATTTAGGAAAATATTAAAATGTCTACAAGCTCTTTTGGCTCAGGGAAGGAAACTCAACCTTCTTCCCAATGTCTCCCTTCATGAGTGTCTGGAAATACTGAAGAGGCTTTATTTATCTTCATATTTGCAGTCCCAGTTAAATACTTCCCTCTTATAGATAGAAAGAGCCCATGCCTGTGCTTCTTGAGTCTTCACTTTTCAATTTCTTGTCTCAAAGGGAGCTAGATTAGGATGTGAGATGGTCATGTCCTTCTCAGTCTTGCTGATGGTTCACCACTGGCTTTTCAGGAGTGAGAAAACATTTAAATCTGTCATGGAGAACCAAAATAATCAAAACACATAGACCAGCTGGAAAAACTCCGATGTGTTCAATAGAAATATTGTGAAAAAAGAACAAAGCTCATAAGACATATAGATTATAAGTTATTAATGTTGCAAAACCAGAATGAAAAACAAAGTCACTTCACAATCCAGAGATCCTTTATACAAAGGTAATAGAGGGAAAAATAGTTTTATTATTGAATATGTGATGTATAGCATATGCACTCCATTAAGCCATTGCAAAGATTAATACAAAAATCTCACCCTTTTGTAAGAACCAAGCACATTAAATAGCCATGTTTTCAAGAAAGAAAATAATTATTCAAGTGAGAGGACTCAGCACCATTGAAAATATATCTAGTCCTTGGGGTCACTGTAGTAGTTAGCTAATTGGCTTTATCCAGAAGAAAAGCAGACTTCTGATAGCTTACAGCAGACTTTATAAGTTGGAGAGAAGCACCCACTAAAGTTAGGCTTCTATGCTCACACAGAAACTGTAAGATAGGGGCACTATCTCCCTTTGATGTTGCATTTCAGAAACATACTTCTGGATCTTTGAGAAAGACATTCCTGAATCATCAAGCTGACAATAAGCCTGTGTAGCTTTCAACAATTTTAGTACATTCCAAAGTTGTCTAAAGAAAGTGCTGTAAGAAAACATAGAGACAGGAAATCTTTTAGATCCATCAGGGAAGTCAAGCATCTTATTTATTTATTTGTTTTTGTCCTTCTGATACCAGTGTTAAGAATTAATCAGCATCTGGGTCCCATTCCCCCAGAATGTTGAAGACTACACACCCAAGAAATTCCAAAGGCAAGAGCAGACAGCATGTTTTATTTAAAAAGGATAGAACAAAGATGGTCTTCTCTGAAGAGAAGGGGCCCCAGAGGTGGGTGTCCGAGGAAGCAGAGGGTGTCCTGACCCTTAATAGATTTTAGATTTCCTTTGTTCTCCTGCCTCATCCTGCAGTGATCAAAAGGTGGGATAAAAGGTGGAATGATCAAAGGGGATGGGTACAGGCCCAAGGGAGCAGCCCAGGGGGTATTCCTTAACAACTCCCACAACTCCCTGCAGGGAGGAACACCTTCCTGGAGGCAGGTGACCTTGGCAACAGTGGAGGAGGGTCCTTTTTGCTAGAGACAGCAGGCTTCCATTAGGGATTTTCTCATCTCTTTTCATGGCCAGCTTCTTTCACCCATAGGAAATGGAAACAAAAGTGAAAATGTGCAGAACTTGCCACTGGGTCCTTTCTGACATCTTAGGTTCCCTGGCCAGGCTGCCTGGCTCTCTCCTGATTCCAGAGACATTTTATATTATATTTAAACATAATGCCCAGGATGTTTTCTTACGCTATGGAGAGAGATGGAAAAGTATTTTCTGGTTTGTCTTCCAAACATAGAAGTCTATTATTATGTTTTCAAATACTTTTCAGTCCTTACTTACGTAGTTATAGAGAATTTCTTTGTAAAAATCCAGTGAAGGACACAACATCTCCGTGTTAGTCTATCAAAGTGCAGATCCGCACTTGTGTGATCATTTAATATTTAAGGAGAAAGACGTCTCTATTTCTGTCAAAATATTTTTTATCAGCCTTCTTCCATTTTAGTGTCCTATCTTCCGCCTAAAGCACCAATTCCTTTCATTGTCTCCTTCCCTAAGAGGGGGCAGAATACTGCAGACGAAATGTAGCATAACAACCACAACAACACAAGGATGGAGCCATTAGTTTCATCAGAGAGGATGATGGGTAAACGCATGCACATTCACATAGAGGCAATATATGTCCACAGAAGAGCCTTCCCCAGGTGGCCTCAACCGGCGACAACACTGGCCCACTCTTGTGTTCATAAACACACACACGCATCTCAAACACACACCTCAGATTCAGTTGTGTATATATTTCTATAATAAACCTATCAGGTTTCTTTGAAAACTAACCCAAGAAAAATGTAAGGGGGGAGCAAGAAGGAAAAAAGTGTAGCTAAAAAAGAAAATCTCTACATGGGGAATTTGGTTGGGCCTTAGAACTGTGCCGTGTGTTTTGCTAATTCCCTGGAGGGTTTCTACTCAAGCCCAAAAACTGCCACTGTAATGTTGGTGGGTACAGCTTTTCTGAATTGTTTTAGCTCCAATGTGAACTTACCGATATATTCTAAATATCTAAATATTCTAAATCCTAGGTAATTTCAGGCTAAAATATTTAAACAAAACTTTAATAGAATATAGATGAAAATTGTGACAAAAAAAGCCATATTGATATGATAGGCCCTGTTAGTTGGAGAGGGATTGCCTCATTGTTAGCTTGGAACCTCATAGAATATACTTCCTTCCTGAGCTCTTTGCCAGGAGACAGAGGACGTCAATATTCTTCCCTTCAGGAACCATCTTCCTTAAAGATCTTAAAACATGCTAAAACAGACTCAGGGAAGAAACGGTAATGAGAGGGGCATTTTCATTAGAGTCTGTTGAAAATATTCTGACTTCCTTGTTGACTGAATGTCCATCTCTTACACGTGATTGACAGTCAGAATGTCTGCTCATAACACAGAGATGCTGTCTTGCCAGAAGGCCCCCAACAGAGCTAAAGCACAGCAGTTAGTCATCATGCTGACAGCTGAAGAAGAGGTAGAAGTACATGAAAATATTCCACCTTTGCTTTATATATTGAGTGAAGCCATAATTGTTACTTTGAGGATACAAACACCTCGGCAGCATGGAATGTACCTGGGCAGACGACTGCACAGTCTCATGTTCATGGAAGTCATTTAATTCTCTCTTTGGTACACTCAGAATGCTTCATATAATTACTCCATATTTCAAATACATGCTCATACATAAGCACACATAGATATATGCTAAATTAATGATTGCTTTGACATTAAAAATATATTAAAATGCTTCAAAAACTATGCAGGCTTTCCTTAAATTTAATAATTTATTTCAAGAGTGCATATCACCAAATAAATTGTCCAAAGATTTTTGTTTCAAAAGTACATTGAGAAGTTTGCATTGAGAAGTTTGCATTTAAAAGTACATTGAGAATGAGGAATTAATTTTTGCAGATATGACTAAACAGAAGTTATAAAACTATATATCTGTCTATCCATATGCATAATTTTCATAATATTTAATGTTATGGAACATGTAGTAAATGTTGATTTGAATAGATTTGCATATTTAAATACAATGTGTCTTATATAAAATAATATGTATTCATATTATTACATATCATTATATGCATATACTTTGCATGGAATTTCAGTGCATCATGTATACACATTATACTTTATTTCAAATGTATAATATATTTATCTTCTATATAACAGAATACATGATATGTAAATATTTGAATATGTTTTATACATTTTATATAGTCATTCAATATTTTATTTGCTAGACATTTAAAAGTGTAAAGCCTCAAATTTGGAAGATTAATTTTCAGACAAAGTTTATTATAGATATATGTATAAATACTATACAATGTGAAGTATTGCCTTATATATGTCTCTATTTCCACTTCTGTTCTCATTGCATTATGCCCTCAGTTGAAGTTAATATTCACATTTAAATTTTAAATATTTTATCTTGACAACCTGCAATTTATAATGTTTTCTGGAAATGAGCTGCATAAAACAAAATCAATTTAAAATGTTATTTCTTTTTATTTAGATAAATCTCTCTCATTTTTAAAAGAAGCATTGAAATTATTCCACTAACTCAAAAAATAATTTTAAAAGTGAATTTAGAAAGTAGTCTTGTGGGAACCTCCATCACTGAGCAGCACTCTGTGATGCAGAGGGGAGATGTTCTAATGAATACATGAAGGCACAGGACTGACATGGATCTATGTGCCTGTGGTGATAAAATGTCTGGGATATATACACAGAGTATGTATGCATGTATATTTGCATATAGCATTATGTTATATATATGGTCTATTTGTAAATATTATAACATGCTTCAAAAGTGCATAGCACGAAGTTAGTGCTCAAAAATATTAACTACTGGTCATTCTAAGAGATAAACAAAAGCAAATGCTTATTGTTCTCTCCCCTTAAATATAATCATGATTTATTCGTAAGCTGTTAATCATAGATCCCACTGTACTCTGCCTGGGTAAAAGAGCTTGATACAAAAAATGAAGGGAAATAATTCTCACAATAACTATGATCTACCAAGGTCACTTCATTTTTACACATTATTTATAAGAAGTATTTCAGTAAAGTATAAAA